>PVKA01026495.1:0-31664 GCA_004027165.1 Ctenomys sociabilis | reverse complement strand
GGGAGGGAAGGAGGGAGGGAGGGAGGGAGGGAGGCAGATAGGCAAAGTCATATGGAGAAGGTAGCAGCATGACAGAATTTCATAGGCTCAAGTGAGCTCTGGAGTCCATGGGGATCTAGCCCCTTAGGAGTCCAGGTAGACTGAATCAAAGGCCTGAAGCCACCTCCCGGGGCTCCCTTGATTCTGACACAGCTGTCATAAAGAGTCCTCCCTAGGTATCCCAGGTTACATGAGCTGTGCTGTCTTAACCAAGTCATTCACCTCACTCTGGTTCCATTTCCCCACTAGTAGAAGAAGTGACTTGCGAACTTCAAAAACTTTTCAAGTGCAAAATCCTTTGTTTAAATATGTTATACTGAACCCTGGGGTGGCTGCAGGAAGAAAAGAGGCGAAGCAGACAGCTAAGCAGCGTCAGCCCCTCCCAACACCTGGCCGTAGTATGATATGGGGAAGGTGACAGCAGACCCACCAGCCAGCCAAGGCCCTGCATCTCCGGCTGCCCATCTGCTACTCTTCTCCAACTCTGCTGGCCTTCCTGGGCCAGGCCAGCCCTGGCCCTCTCTCCAGACCCCACCTCCTTCCACCCTTTACTCCGAGGCTGCCTTTTTGGTGACCCCGAGGAAGATCTCAGGATCCTCACTCAGACACTCCCAGCCCCTTCCTTGCACACAGTTTGTGTTCCATCCAAGCCCTCATCACTGCCATTTCATCGCTTCCTTGGAATCGTGTAGAGGTCTGGCCAGTCTTTCCTGCTCACAAGCAAACTCCCTGAGAGCAGGGATCCCCGACCCTTGTCTGTACAAAGTGCCCTGGGCACAGCGTCAGAACGCAGCAGGCCTTGACACTTATCTGTTGGGATGAAGAGCAGAGCTCTGAGGGCTCTTGCTCTTGGTAACTCGTCTTGTCACAGCACCCAACCTGATATGTGCTGCCGCTGCCTCCGGTGCTGTGCACTTCATCTGGCCAGGGCCAGACCCCTACAATGCCAAACTATAGCTCACTTTCCAGATTGCCTGGGGCCCAACGCAAAATCATTTGCTTTCTTTCTCCTATGCCCTCATCATCCTTGCATTGTAGTCAGAAACCAAGACAGAGAGCTGGGAGAGTGAAGAAGCAAGGCTGAAAGTGAACTGCAAAAGGAAGGAGCAGAGAGCAGTTAGGACAATTGCAGAGGTCCCAGCTGGAACTAACCTGCCTCTTCCACTTCCCCTCCTGGACAGAAGAATGGGGCAGGACATGCAGGTTCAGCATCTGCTGTGTGTGCTGGTTCTGCAGGGAGGCATTTTCCAAGGCCCAGCTCCTGTTCCTCCCGAGAACATTCAGAAGCACAGGTGACACAGGTGATGCAGAAATTGCTGAATCCCAGACAAATGACACAAGCCATTTACTATGGCCCAGCCAGTCATGTGCTGTCTGCAGTTCAAACCCAGGCAGGGCTCCCGGCTTTGACTTGCAGTCTACCGCTGCCAAGGAGGACACACATGGGGTGGGTACTGGAGCATCTCTCAGGGGCACAGAGAGGAGTTCCTTATGTGCAGCCGTGCTTTTCCTGCCTCCTTGCTCTCCTGGTCTCCAGGCCTGGCCCTGGGTCAGGGACCTCTGGCTGTGAGCCCCTGTCTTGGGCTACAGCTCATCCTTCCCTTCCGGATACTCCTCAGATCAGCTTCCCCACCTTAGCCTCGGGAATGTTGGCCCATGTCATCCCCTCCCCTCTGTGCCCTCAGAAGCTGTGAAGCCAGCTACAAGATGTTTTGTCTGGCTGAGCTTGGGCTGATTGAAAGTCTTCAGAACCTGTGCTCCTTGGTGCAGCTCTTCCTGGAAACGGTTGCCATGGAACACACAGCCTCGCAGCCTTCACTGTCAGAACTAATGAAAGTCAGAGAGCTATTAGGGGAAGATTTTTTTTCCTCCCTCCCCCTTGCGCCTAATTCCACTCTTCTGAGGTGTTTGCATTTCTGTTCTGTTTGTGAGATGTTAATTGTGTCCTCCTTGTGATTCCCTGCCCGCTGCCACCCTCACCTCCTCCTAAGAGCCAGCCCCGGAGAAGCAGGCCTTTTTGAGATAATGAGGCTAAGTGGCCAGAGGGAGGGCAGTCCAGCCTCTCTTTGGAGTGACCTTCTCTAAATCGCGTCTGCTCAGAACACACCTCAGCTGAAAGTCTCCTGTGGTGGCCAGCAACCACTGGATGTCAGGCTCAAGGACTCCTGGGTCCCATTGTACTCTCCCCTCTCCTTCCTTTAGGATGTCTCGGAGGCCCAGTGCTACTACACCTTAATGGCCTCTTCATATCTCGTGCCTCTGATGCCTGCTGTTTTCTGTCTACAGTGCTCCTCTGCTCTACCCATCACCAACTCTAGCCACTCCTCCTTGGGAGTTCTCTACTCTCACACCATGGAGATCTGGGCTTTTCCCTGCTGTCCACATCACAAGTCTTATCCTGACTGCTGCAGACTCATCTTCATGTCTAGACAGTGAATTTCTGGAGAGCAGAGGCAGTCTCTGATTCCTGCCTCAATTCCTGGAGGCTCGTACTGTGTGTGGCACTTGGTTACCTACTTCTTATTCTATTTGTTAATTGCATGAAGGTGGCCACCACTGAGCTGGAGAAGGGGTGGAGAAACTATGAAGCGTGTCAGTGGATTGCTGTATAGACAGAACCTTGCTACTACTGCCCACCTACAACAGAAGCATCAAAAAAGGGAAGCCTGGGACTTGGGAGCTTATTCTGGCTGATATTTACAGCAAGACAATTAGCTCCTTTCTCTAGCACCCCTGAAGGGGTGGGGAAATAGCCTGAGAAGTAGCAGTCACCAGAAGAAAGGAAAGGGAAGGAACCTCCACAGAGGTGTGGAGAGGTGGCAGTGAGGGGAGGGGAGAAGTGGTAGGGGAGCAGGTCTGAATACTGCCCCTCACAGATAAGTGAAGGCAGTCGCACGGCCCTACTTTCCTTGGGCAAAGGCATCACCCCCTCCATTCTTCTCAGGCTTGAAGAAACTCTCTGTTCCTGCTCTTGGAGACCTGAGCTCAAGGAAAGGCTCCAGGAGGTAAGCAGCAAGAACCCCACCAGCTTTTCTCCTGGGGTAAGCACAGTTTCCTAGATGAACAGCTTGGGCTGCAGAGGTTGGAGGCTTTTTCTTGCCAGGGACAAAGGAAAGAACTCTGAGAGCAGATCAGTCCCCCAGCATCCTCCACTGGGACTCTAGAGGCCACTACAGAATTGCTCATTTGTCTCTATTTCTACCTCCCTTGGATTGGTTCTCCACATTTCCTCCAGTGATGGTTCCAAAATGTGATTCTGATCATGCCACTTCGCTGTGGAGAATTCTTTAGCAGTTTTTTTCCTGTGTGGTTTTGGTTTAGTAATTTGGGCAACTTTGCCTGGAACACAAGCTACACCACACTTTGGCTTGAGGGCTTCTTCCTGGTCACCTCTCTGGGGCCTCACCCTGCGCTTTACACCTCAGTTCTTTGAAGCCTGCTGCACTTTCTCACACAGGTCTTGGTCTCATCCTCTCAGCCCCAACTCTCCTCACTGCCCCCTTTCATTTCAAATGCCTCCTCAAGTCTCCACTTGGGACTCACTTCTTCTCAGGAAAGGAGTCTTGGGTTCCCCAGGAATCCAGATGCCTCTGCTATGACCCCTTTTGGACCATTCATTCCACTACACAAGGAAGTTTTTTGGATGAGTTTTCTGTGAATTTCACTAAATGTCTGTCTAATCTTTATTCATAAAGCTACATTGTATTGAACATTTTGTATTCCAATACCTACCAGAGGGCTGACTTCTATATTTTATTTATTTACTTTTTATGTATTTAGTAAAGGGCCTACAGTGTCTTACTATGCAGATTGGACTAGTAGTGATCCTTCTGTTTTCAGCCTCCCAAGTACTGGGATTAAAGGCACATGCCACCACACCCAGTCTCAGTCACCTCAGTATGCCCTGTGGTTGGGTCTGGCCTGGCATGTTGGGGATTGAACCACGGTCCCTTTACCTACCTGAGCAGACCCTTCAGTCTACTGAACTATCTGGCCAGCCCAGAACTGACTTCTAAATAGGTAGTTTTAAATGTCACTGTGCTGAAACTAGAGTGAGATAAGTGAGCCTCCTAGAGCACAGAATGTCCAAAGGTGCTGTAAAGGTTGTAGGAGGTGGGCTGCTCCTGAGGTGCTATGCAGGGTCCTTCACCCCTGCTTCTTTGCTTATCAGGTCCTTTCAGACAAGCATGGCCAAAGGGTATATGCTCTTGGGAGAGGAATATGAGAGGCTGCACATTTCTGAAAACTCTTCTTTTTGACTCCACAAAGAGTCAGAGTCTTCCCCTTTAGCAGAATTTCCACAGATGTCACCAACTTCTTGTAGGAAGGGCAAGATAAGGAAAACATACCCCTCCTTATGTGCACTATCATAAACACCAGAACTGATGCTAGATCAATCTTTTTCCCTTACTGAGACTAAATCCAGGATAATCTTAACTAAAAAGAGGAAAGGTTTATTTCTGCTTAGGGCTTCATGGGGTTCAGTCCATGGTAGATCAGCTCTAAAGTAGGAATGTCATGGGCAAAAGGCCTGGTGGAGGAAATCTGCTCCCATCATGGTAACCAAAAAGCAGGAGAAGAAAGGGAGGAGCTCAGGGCACGAACATGCCTTTTCTGGGTTACACTCTTAGAAGCTCCCCTTACCTGACCAGGCCCCACTTCCAAACATAAGACTTTTGGAGAACATCTTACATCTAAACCATAATAGATGCCTTCTGTACTAATCTAAATACTGCTATGACTGCTTTAGAAGTACTACTTGTGCCTGCTATGGAAGACATCTGTAGCCATAGATTTTATTGCCTTTAAGAGCAAAACATCTAGCTTTTTAGAGCATTCAAACATAGTCTGTAAATAGGGCCATTAGCAGCCACTTGAAGGGGCAGGGAAATATCACTAAGACCCTAAGTACTTCCAGAGATCCCACGCATGACCACTTGTGACATACAGTCAACTTCGGGGGGGGGCACCATTCATGTATATAGCAATGTCAGTTGTACTCTGGAGTTGTGTGACATGGTGACCATGTGTATCAGGAGTCCTTCTGGTATATACGAACATGCATATGTAACACCAACACAGCTTTCCCGACACTAAGCTCAAACCACTCTAAAAACTTCCTCACCAACAAGCATCTTCCATCCATGGAAAAGGGGAACATGTTCGTTGCTGAATCCAGAGACCACATCTGGGCAGCTCTTCTCAGAGCCCAAATAGATGACCCTGGCCAGATCTCTTCCATCCTCTCATTGAAAATGAAAGAGCCTGAAAGGAAGGAAGGCTGGCCAACCACTATGTCTTAGTTACTTTTCTCTCATTGTTGAGATAAAATACCAAACATCCAAAAAGAGGGAAAGGCTTATTTAGCTCACAGTTCATGGAGGTTTCCTTCTGTAATCTGCTGCATCCAAGGCGGGGTAGGTGACACATGGTGGAGGGTAACATTTCATGGTGGTGGAAAACAGCAAAAGCAGCAAGAGCAAAAAGGGAGGAGAGTGTGAGAGAAGATGTTCCCTGTCCCTTATATTGGAATGTAGGCTACTAACCCAGTGTGATAAGAGTACTCACACCCATAATCCCAGCACTAAGCAATGGATCAATCTCAAATTCTGGGCTCAGCGGCATCTGAAAAACAACTCCTCGTGACTGTGCTGGGTTTTGGGGGGGACTTCAAGACACAAACCATAACACCTTCTTTAGTATAGGCTTGACTGTGGGGCTTACTCCAAGGAGGTGAAGCAAAACTTCTCTGAATGTGGCCCAGGACCAGTGGTGTTCTAGCTCAATAGAGGCTTGTTATAAATCTACCTTTCATGGAAACACCCAAGATCTAAGGAGACAGAACCAAGGGGCAGGTGGATATCCTTACTATGCTTCCTGTAAGATTATGGCACATTACACAATTTCAGAACCATTGCTCAGATGTCATAGTAGAGAGAACAGACCTTCAGGATGTCATGTCACTCATTTCACTCAAGAACTGTTCTAAGCATCAGATAGCAGGCAGACAGACAGATAGATGACATAGAGATATGAAGACAGAAGGCAGTGATAAATGATTGATAGATAACAGATGCTTGTTAGATAAGAGTTAGATGTTAATACAGAGACATATGATTTGTAGGTAACAGATGATAGAAGATCAGCAAATAGATATTCCTAGAAATGACAAAAGAGGCAAAGGATGAGACATCTTATCAACATGTTTAGAGAATATTTGCTCCAGAAGGTTGTCATTTCATCCCAGGCTGATTCCTTCTAGCTCCTCAGGGAGATACTACCAAGGTGTGATGGTCAAAGCCTTACCTAGATGCAAGAGACTGAAACAATATTCTTGGGCTCAGAAGTCATCCAACAGCACTGAAGCTGTCATCTGGAATCTATTGCTGGAGAAGAGACATTACATCTTTGAGCCCAAGTTCCTGCTCCTCTTAAGGCTCTTCCCAGAACTACACTAACCAGGATTTGCTGTGTCTTTTTCCACCTAAGTTTTTCTTTCACTTCTCAAAACTTCATATATCTTAACATTCCTGCTATATGCCTGGTTCTGTCACTTACTAGTTCTATTACCATGACACCTTGTTTTATGTCTATTACCTTCAGAATTCTTACACATAAACTGTGGAGAATATAGTTCCAGTTCAGGAGTGAATATTAGAGATGATAATAGGAATTCAAGAAATATCACATCTCTCCCCTAATCACCTCCACTTGCAGTATAACAATTCTCTCTTAAGAAGTTTCAATGACTTTCTGGTCCTCGTTTGCCCCCTTTCTGTCACCCAGATTCTACTTCAAGTCATTGTACTTCATGCACACATGTCCATAGGTCTTTGCCCAAGCTGTACCCACCATCTTGAAAACCATAGACATATCTGCCCAATCACCTGCCTTGTTCAAAGGTCATGTTCAAGTCCTCTGTACTGCTTCAAGCAGTATTCTCTAGGTCCAGGAAAATATTCCTTCCTTCTGCTCTAGACAGAGTTCTACCTCCTGGAGATGAATTAGAATCAGCAGTCAGTAATCTCTGCATATAGATATTGCATGCCTAGATTTGTTTTTTCTGATAGAAGATGAGCAATACTAATTGCAGGCCAGATGCAGACCACCGTTATTCTTCCAGAAGATATCTCTTCAATCTCTGCCTTCTAACGTCATTATGCAATCATAAAAGAATGGCATTTAACACAGAAGTAGTAAGAAAAAAGTCTCACACAAAACCACCGTCTTCCAATGAAAGAGCTCAGTTTCATGCAAAGCTCAGTGCATCATCCAGCTTGCTCTTTCTGCTTTGGACCACTGAGGGTACCGTCACAGACCAGCTCATGAAGCAAGGCTGGAGATCCTCAGCCGAGCTCAGTCACCTTCCCTGTACAGTGATGAGCCCTGGAAAGCTACCGTCAGGTTCCACAGAAGCTTCCACTCTCTGAATGCTAGCCATGCATCAAACTCTGCAGTGAGTGTTTCACACGTAGCTTGTTGAATTCTTTTCTATAGCCTTGGGGAAAAAAAAAGAGATAATTACTGTGACCACTTTTCAGATGAGGCTTAGAAAAATAAGTAATCAGCCCAGGTCACAGAGATGGTAAAGTGGTTGAACCAAGCTTATAATATAGATGAGTTTGACCCTCAAACCCTTGTTTTTTTTCTCAATTCCATGCTTTGCATCCTAGAATGGCAAACATTTTTTTTTCCCTGCATGTATGAAAGATAGGCTGCTCTTCCTCCTTCTGGTTTGTATTCATAGTGTACAGATATTATGTGATTTATCCAACTTATGAAGTACCAGAGCTCTGGGAGGCATTGTCTGTCCTAGGTGCTGAAACACAGTGGTACCCTAGACAAACACTGCTGCAGCCCTGGTGGAAGGTGCACTCTAGCCCGTATGCAGCTGTCTAGTGCTGAGCAACTATACAAAGCCTTGTTAGCAGCTCCTTACTCAATTGCAACAGCTTTTTCAAGACCAAGGCGACAGCCAGGTGTGTACAGATGTTGAAAAGTGCCCTGGGCCTCTCTGGGCTCAGTAATTATCTGGTTTCTTTAAACTGCCTGTCTTTGCTATGGAAATTGATGAGCCAAAGGCTCTTTTTAGACTGACAAGCCCCCATACCTCAGCTCCACTTGATTTATTAGAAGAAGGAACTGAATTTTAAAAGGGACAGATGCAGTATTGATTCTACAATTTAAAATATGCCTCCCTTGCTTCTCTGCTCAGCCCCCAGCCCCCAATTGCTGCAGAGCAGATCACAGAAAATTTTTCTCTTCAATGACTCATTTCATCCTCTCAGCCATGCTCTGATCTCAAACCTCTTCAAGCCTGCTTCTCCCTTTCCCTGCCTCCTCGCAGCCTCCACCTGACTTCATCTTGCAGTTCCCAGCGATCTGCACAGATTGCTCTCTGCCTCAGCAGCAGACAGCCCAGAGGTCATGGCTACCACTCCAAGCCATTTGGTCCTTGATGCTGAGCAGCTCCCAGGTCAGCTCATGCCAAGATGTCCTGTATCCCTGGAGACTGTCTTAGACTCACTAACTTCACACCTCAGGCCTCTGACCAGAGTGGTATCATACCCCTGGCACACAGATCATATCACAGTTAATATGAACTTCACAGTTCTGTGTCTGACAGATCTGTCTTAGCCAAAAGGATTATCACAGAGTTTTTCAATGAAATCACTACTGATAGATATCATGGAGCACCAATTCCCCTGTATGGCAAGAAGACTTAGCATCCCTATGCTCCTGCCCTGAAAATAAATTTGATGACAACTGAGCAAGTCCCCAAAACATTAAAATATTCTACCCAAGAGTGCCTTTCAGAGGCAGGGCAACCTCAACTTTGGAAGATCCAGACCAGGTTAGTGACAAATCCTCAAGCCTTTACCCAACTGTCAATCTCAAAACAGATCTGAGATACAGAGTTTTCCTGCTGGCAACTCAGTTTGTATTTTCACATAATTCAGTGGTTTGTAACTCCTTAGAAACCTTCAGTCAAAAGGGAGTTGTTTATGAAGTAAAGAAAGAAGAAGACAGTGGCACTAGAAGTGGCTTCAGGTATTTGTCTCCTCTGGCACATGAGGACTAGGGCTGGTGGCCTGGGTAAGGCTGGACTCCAGGATTGGGCCTGGTACTTACAGGCTTGAGTGGCAGGATTTACAGGTTGTCTAATACCTCTCACCAGCCAGGACTCAGGAAGTGGAAGAGTCTATGGTGTTTCTGCCATGAGGGAACCCTGTCCAGTAGGATCTGGACAAAGCCATTGCAGAAAAGAGAAACAGTGGACTGTGAGAATCTACCACTACCTCTTTCCTAAATGAAAGCATCCTGAAAAATAAGAGAATGAAGGGACAGAACAGATGATGTTCAGGAATGTTTGCTGGAGTTGGTCCACAGCACCAATAGGTCTAAGTGAAAAGAAGCATAAAGTGCTCATTAGAGGCTCTCCACTTAATATTCAAAGGCAGTTAAGGTAGAGGAAAGTGTGCAGGCTTTGTAATCAATGCATACACAGACTGAATCCCATTCCTGACTCCTACTAGCTGTAGACCCTGAACAAGGAATTTATTCGGGTGTCAGTTGCCTCATCCATGGAGGCTGCAGTAGTACATGTCTGGTATGGATGAAAAGGAACACTTTTGAGTTTCTTCTCTGTTTCCACTAGGGGCAGGAAGTTTGAAGCACATCGCTGGTACATCGTGGTTGTGCTAATAGCATGGAATAAAGGAGCAAGGCAGTAAGCAATTGGGGGCAGGAAATCCTGAAGGGGTTAGTGGACCCTGCACACAGGCCCATAGAATGGCATTTGAAAGCATGAGCTCATACTCTGTGCAGTAAGGAGAAGCAGGAAACACTTCTCTCTTAAGGTCAGTGTGAGGAGTAAGAGCAACAACATTGTGGGTGTTTCAGAAAAAAGGTGGGAAGGGACAAAGCCATCACAGGAGGGCAGGATGACAGTGTCTCAGTGTACTGGGTGAGTCAGTAAAGACAAAGAACAATGCCAGTGGGGTCATGATGGGGTCCAGCAACCGTGGCCATGAAATTGTGTTTCTCTAAGGAGTGAAAGGTGGTTGGCTTAACTCTAAGTACCTGCTGGGTATCAGGAGTGCACAAGACCTCCTCGAATCCCTCATTTCCAAATCACTGCATTGTGCTGGGGGAGGTCTCGGTGGCACAGAAAGGGAGCTGGTCCTGCTTCCCAGTTGCCTTTGAGAGCAGTCTTGTTTGACATTCTCAGCAGGGCCTTGCAAAGAATTGAATACTGGCAACAAGGAGGCTAGAAAGTTGAGCCTTGCTTTCCCGGCCCCCTGTAATTTGCTTCACTTCAGATATTTGAAACAAGTTGGATTAGACAATATTTAAGACAAAAACAAAAGGCATTAAATAATACAATAAGTTGCAGTGTATCGACTCCCAGGTGAGAAAATGTGGCATTGCTTATAAGGTCAAAGCCTCCATGTAGTGTTTCTAGCACAGCCCCCTACAAAAGCCATCACCAACAGGACTTCAGACTTTATTATTCCCACAAATGACATTATAGCTTTCTTATGTACTTATTTATCCCTGAACAATATGTGGATTTGTTTTGCATGTTTCTAAACTTTATATCAATGGTAGCATAAAATCAGCATTTTGTCTACAGCTTGCCTTTTTTCACTCAACATTATGCTTGCGTGATTTATCCATGTTGACATGCGTAGCTCTGGTTTACTGCTTTTCTCCACTGAACCTTTTATTATTTTGGAATGCTACAATTTATTTATTCATTTCAGTTCATAGATAATAGAAGCGTTTTTCGCTGAAGTTTTTCTCTGTGAATATTCTATAGCCTGACTCTATAAACAAAAGAGATGTTGCCAATTTTTCCCATCCCTCACTCATTTTCTTGTTCCAACTCCCCCCAACCCCGCATACCCCACACTCAAGCCACTCTGCTTGGGGTCTGTGCTTGAACAGTTGATGTCTCTTCAGTCCCTAGTTTCTGAGCTACTTTGGGAATTGTGGCCTTAATTCAACCCCTGGGGTATGGCCTATATCTAAAAATCCCCCATGAGCCTCATGTGTGGATAGGTACAGCTTTGAAGAAGGGACTGAACCGTGGGTGTGAAATTGTGTTAGTCCACAGGGTTAGCAAAGCTCTGGGCATGGATGATAGAGACACTGAAGAAGCAAGACCTACTCTAGGAGTGGAGAGCACCAACCAATAAGCTTGTAGCTGGGTTCAGTAAAGACGGAAAGACGAAGAAGTTGCACTGCTTTTTGTCTACCATGTCATGAATTTGTGTCTCCTCTGCCATGACCCTGTGCCATGCCACAACTCTCTGATACCTCTACAACCTGTAGGCTAAAAACAAACTTCTCCTCCTTTAACTAGTGGATATAGGGTATTTTGCCCAAGCAATGAGAAAGTAAATAAGATACTTTGACACTTCCTTTAGGGCTCTTGCTTCTATCATCCACCTTCAGACAGGAAGTGATAAATTAGTAACTCACCCCATCGGTTACATGAGGTCCAGGGTGGTTACTGCTGGATTATTACTGCAAGCTCCAATAGTCAGATGTGGGGCCTGACTTCTTTCATGCTAAATCCCAGCCCAGCCATAAGACCTGGCCCATTGCATAATGTACCTTAAATAAATTCGCACTAGATAAGTGCATGGATTCATGCTTTATGGAGGAAGAGGCTTCAGACAATCAAGATTATTTATATTTAAATTGCACTGATCTTCACCTGGATGTTTCCAAGTCCCCCTCTATGGGTGCGCGCCACCTCAGCGAATCTCATTCAGCTGCCAAGCCTTCTATGAACAGTGGCCCCTCACCAGTTGGTAAAGTCTTCTAAGAGACAGAAAACATGCAGTCTGTTCATGTAGGATGGACCCCAGGCTCCAGTCGTGTGGGGACACTCAAGGGAAACCATGTGCTGTTGGTCTGCCTGATGCACCCCAAATGAGGGCTCCCCAGTACACTCAGCCTCCAGAAGGCAGGGAAAGTTCTCTTCTCTCCTACTGAGGTGACTTTCTGATACACAGCAGAGGCTGCAGATGAAATTATTTGATGGCAGAGCTGTGCCTGACAGAAGATGTTGACAGGAGAAACAGGAGCAAACACAAAGGGCTCTTGACACAAGAAGGAACAAAGGAGCAAAAATGCTGGTGATCATGAGGAAGGATTGGGCCTGAGATGCAGTCACGGGAAACTACTGATCAGATAGCAGGCAGATCTCCTTGTGGAATAAGAACCACTGAATCTGGAGACAAAGACCTGTGGTCAGTTCTGTCACTGCACTTACCAACCTAAGACCTCATCTGTTAGATGCCTACCAGCTAACGGGGTATGTCAATGACAGCCAGTGATGACAGGTATCCTATGCAGCCCTTGATTGAATTGGAACATCAGTATACTCCACTCAAATTCACAGACCCCACAGGAGGATGCATCCCAAGCAAATGTGTAAAACAGTGGCACTACACTAACTCTTCCCCGGACCTATAATCCAGCAAATCCAGCATGATCCTCCCATTGTGCATGTTGGAAAGAGAAGGATAATACATGGGAGGCTGAGGCCCACTGCTACATAGTCAGTGAGAGTCTTGCAATCATAGCCCAGGGTGACCAATATGGGCTCAACAAGTCACTCTGGAAATTATGAAGTAGTTATTGAAGAGAAAGTGCTTTAACTCAGCCCTGCCTGTTTTTTCTAAGACCTAGGAGTCCAGACCCACTTCATTAGAGTTTCTCTACTGAGTCCATTTCACCTCAGGGGATGTTTGAGGAAATGTTGGCATCCATTAATTCATGCATTAGTAGATTCATTTAATAAATATCAAATTCCTACTGCGTGCAAAGTGCCCTTTGAGGCTCTGTGAAGGCAAGGAATGTGAAAATACAGAGCGCTTGGTTTTCAAATACTCATGCTGGAATGCGCAGATGTTCACAACTCAATGTAATAGCTCATCTGAGAGACGTAGCAATAAGATGCTTTGGAAATGAAGGGATTTCCTGGAGGAAAGCACACTGGATCATTCAATGATGTAGGTATGCACTATACTTTGTGGCCTGGTACAACTCATAACTCATGAACTCAGTTTTTTCTAGATATGAAGTAGAATCACAAGCAGGTTGGTCTCCTGCTTTTTCTAGTCTCACTTGCCTCTGGCTCATATTTTAGGGTTCTTTCTGACAAGCTCTGGGTACCAGCAGAAAGGTCACCCATGGGTGGGGATTAAGATGTGATCGGGTGGACAGAATTCCAGAGCTTGACCTAGTACTGGTTTGGACTAGGACTAGCCCCCGCTGTCTGTCCCTTCAGATGAAGTTCATTCTCCTGTTGGCTTCTTCTGCAGGCACCTGGAGTTTGAAGTTGGCAGTATCATCAATGGCAGGCTGGTGCCTGCATTATAAAGGGGCTCTACTCCCTCTTGTTGATAAATAAATCCTCTTTCTCCTAAACAGCCAAGCTGGTGGGTTTCATTGTAATTGGTTTGCACTCAGCAGAGAGCTGGGCCTGGCAACACTGCATCCTTCATCTCTGAAATATTAATTAGTTTTCCATGATGCTTTATTTTAATCATGAAAAAATGAGATCAGTGGGAACTAGCGAAAGGAAGATCTGATGGGGGGAAGGGAGCAAACGAGAGGAAGAGTTAAGAAAGAAGCAATAATAATTTGGGAGGAGGCAGCTGGAAAAGGAATGTGGACATGAGAAAGTGACAAAGGGAAGTGGTTTTTCACCAACACCTGCCATGTGCTAGTAATAGTGTTAGGTCATTTGCTTGCATTATTTCTGTCAATCCTACATCTAGTTTGCATTATTATCCTCGTTATATAGATGAGCAAACTAAAGCTCAGAAAAATTAGACTCCTTTCTCAAGGTCAAACTCTAATAAATGGAACATCCAGAATTTACATCCTGCTTTTCTGACTCCACATCTGAACCTCTGTCAACATCTACTCAACTTTCCACAAATATTTATTCAGCAATTATTGTGCCTCAGGCATATACCAGTCGCAGCAAGGGCAGTCTCTGGGGCTGACCGATAAGTGAAGTGATCCTTGGCTCCACCTTGGCAAATCTGGGAAGGCTTCTCATAGAAAGTACAATGAAAGCTTTGCCTTGAGAAATGTGAAGGAGCCATCCCAGCGAAAGAAATAAAGGATGGAGGAAGAGGGGCCACACTCATAACGCAGTGGTAGAGCGCTGTGTCTGGCGAGTTGGAGGCTGTGGGTTCAGTCTTCAGCATCTTTTCCCAGAAGAGAATATGGCAACAAAAAGCATCTGGCCAACATAAGAAAAGGGCCACAGGAGAGAGTTCAGAAGCCACTACAGCAAGTGCAAGAGTTTCATATGGCTGGTAAGTCTCAATTTAGAAGTCAGAGAGGGTTAAAACATGACCAGGCCAGATAAGAGAAGTCCGGGCAGGCAGAGATTATACACCATCATCTGTGCCTGGATTTTACCCTGAGGGTGTTAGAAAGCTAGGAAAATGGAAGTATTATGCTTGCATTTCAGAACGATCCTTCTGATTGTAGTGCACAGGGTGAATTTAAGAGAAGGTGGGGCTCTCACTGTTGTCCGGGTGAGAGATTGCTGCAGCCCTGCACAGGTTGGCTGTTGTCACGATTTAAAAACCAAAAGACTGCAGGCCTCGTGCAAACGTTCCCAACTCATTTTCTCTTGGCAGCTCACACAGGATGAGGCCGGCTGAAATGAGAATGATGATACCATCTAAGTACCCAAGGGAGGCACCTTAGAGAAGGGATACTGTAGAAGAGGTGCAATCGATAGCTTCTGCTTTTTTATTTTTAAACAATCTATAAGCACGTATTGAAACCTCAGGTCATGCCAAGCAGTCTTTGAGATGCTGTAAGGATATCTTCTAATTTCTTATCTTCAAAAAAGCCTCTGGAAGACACACTTACTTATAAAGATACCCAGAGCTGGATATAGTTATGCAGTCCTATAATTCCAGCTACTCAGGAGACTAAGGAAGGCGGACTGCAAGGTTGAGGTCAGCCTGGCCAAATTAGGAAGATCCTATCCCAAAATAAAAATAAAAATATCAAGGTCTGAGGCTGTCTTTTTAGCAATTCTTAGGTTCCATTCCCAGTATTCAAAAAAAAAAAAAAAATCTCAAAAACAAACAAAAACTAGAAATATACATCAGAGTGGCATAGAGAAGAAAAGGGATATGAAAAAGCAGGTTTTGTGGGCATGATTAAGGATAGAAGAAGGTAGAAGAGGAAAGGAAATAATATTTATTAATACACTCTGTGTCTGATCTGGGTTGAAATAGGCAAGTAGAAACCCTAACCCTGACATCCTCAGAATGATCTTATTTAGAAATAAGGTCATTGTAAATACCATTGGTTAAACTAAGGCCAGAACAAACTGGATTAGAATGCTCTCTAATTCAATATGATAGAGAAGAGGGCCATGCAAAGGCAAAGCAGAGATTGGAACCATACTGCCACAAGCAAAAAAATACCTGGTGCCACTGAAAACTGGAAGACACAAAGAAAAGAGTACTCACTAGAAGGCACTAAAGGGAACATGGCCCTGCCCACTCCTTGAGTTCAGATTTCTAACCTCTGTATATTCAGAGCATAAATTTCTGTTGCTTTAAACCTCCTGTTTTGTAGCATATTGTTATGGCAGCCTTAAGAAATTCATGCTGTGTATCACATTTTACACTCCCCAAACTGCATAAGTTGGAGAAGTTTAGTTCCCTTTTCTAGGTCTGGAATCTGAAGCCCCAGAGTTAACATGTCAAATCATTTCCCTCTGTTAAATGGTGATCCTGTTCTCAGGCACTTGAAGTGGAGGTGTTTCTGGATGTGACTTAAAATGATACGTAGGAAGTTGGAGTGAGAGACTCTGATCACAAGAAGTGTAGGGGAGCCTTCTCCCATGACATCATGCTTTGCTATAATCTCCAAAAGAAATGAGTGCTCACTGGAGGTCAGACACAGGCCTGAAACTGAAGACAAATCAGGGTTGATCCAAACATCATTGCCCTTGAGGAATTCCCACTCTGGCAAGGGAGGAAAATAAGTGAACAGACACAAGGAGGGGAGCAATACGTCCACTATACAATCACAGCTCCTGGAAATACAGCTCCAGGCGCTTCCTTATGTCTCTAACATGGAGCCAGCTCGGCATTAAGGCTCCCAGTGACTCCACAACAGCTTGCCAAAAGAAGAACCTTGACTGCAGCAAATGAGCACACTATGCTTCCAACAGAAGATGTTAATTCCCAAGTGGGAGAAAAAAAAAAAAAAAGAAAGAAAAACAAACAAACAAACAGAAAGAGTAAAAGTGGGAAAGCACATTTGGAATCAGAGAAATACTGTAAATTTTCCTGAAATGGATATGAAGGATTTCTTTACAGATCATGGCACTTGGGCTAGACTTAAGGGTGTGGGAGAAGGTCCAACGGGGGATGGGGTTGGGGGTGGGGACAGCTCACAGGCTAGTGATACTTCCTCCTAGAAAGTCCTCTACTCAATGCCACCACCACTAAAACAGGGACTCAGGCAACTTCATGGTTGCTCTACACTGCATACCCAGAAGGCCTTGGGAGGGGCTCAGTAGTGACAGGGACACTGAGGGAACCAGTCCCATTAGGAGGAGACTGTTTTACTGTGGGTAAGATGAGCTGGGGGTGAGGGTAGGTGGAGGTGGAGAAGAAGTGCTTTCCCTACCTATCATGAGGTACTTGCTGTGATGGCAGTGACAGAGCAAGGGAGAGTATGCATGCTTGGTGGAGGATGCCACAAGAAGGCGAGATGTGGAGGATGCAAGGGAGATGAACCTGACAGGGGAGGGAGGGTGATATTCTGAAAGTAGTGCATAAAATATGGCTTGTCACCTTGTAGAGGGTTGGAAGCCCTGTGGTACGGAGTGCACAGTGGGAGGCATGACTCATGGTGGGGGTGACCGGCAGGACACACGGGGACCAAACCACCAGGTGTGCAAAAGGAAGGGTCCAGGTTTGATTGAGAAGTGATGGAACAGCTGGACAGGCCCAAGTGTCCAGGTGCTGCTTCCACTTTGCAAGACCACTCAGCAGACAGGCCCTCGACCCCCAGAATGGGAAGAGCCTTATTCCCGCCTGCCTCCAAAGTGTGGACTTCAAAACCAGAGCAGAAGGAGAGAAAAGACGTGCAGCAGTGCCTTTAACATTTTTCTTCACTTTTTTATCAATTGGTGATTAATAAGTATTACATTTCCCCCCTAATCCATCCTCAAGAGAGGTGTTATAATAACATGTCAGGAAGGTGTGGATAAGCGGCATTATAGAGCCGGGTTTATAATGCAGTTTGTAACAGATGCTAACATCCCGATTATGCATTCCAGCATCATTTATACCCAGCTCCATGGCACGGGAAGGCTCCTCACATCATAATTCTTCAAAGCAGTTGCTATTAATCACTCATTCATTATTAAAACACATTGTATTCATTCCGCTCAGGAAAAGGAGGAGGGTAGGTTCTGTTTATCCAGCTCAGGCATCTCTAGACATTGTCAGTCTCAGCTCAGAGGAGCGTCCAGCCCTTCAGGATGGCTGGGAGTTGGGAAGACACACCCCAACAGGGAAAAGGAAGGGGTGGCTATACCCCATCAGGACACCCACCCCATTCAGAGTGGGTTGAGTGCTTCCTCTCCTCATTACTCCCTCTAGGTAGAAATTGCCTCTTTCTGACTATGAATTTGGAGGGATCCCTTCTTATCCCCACGCATTTTCTGAGAGGTCCCAGCTGCCCAGGATGCTATCTGCAGACTCACTTGTATAAGAAGCTATGTGGTCTCAGAGTTGACTAGAAAGGCCCTCGCAGAGCAGTACCTCATCCTCTAGTGCTAGAGCATGAGGTTGTGTGACCTGGAATGAGTAATCTAACTTTTTTACATCTCTTGCTTTCCTCATTTGCACAAAGGGATGGCTACCCCTAGACGCCCCTTGTAGAGTTGCTGTTAGCATGAAATGAGAACTCGTTCTGCTAAAATCCTTAGGTGATGTCTGAAGCACAATTCACATCAGGTCCTGTGATTGGTTATTGAGTGGAAGGTCCTGGTCACAGGACACTCAAACCGCACCCTGAGGGGCACTGCCCATGCATTCCTTCCATCGACAGTCTTGAGCATCCCACGTGTGCCAGGTACTGTTTCAAGCACCTGATGCACGGAGTCATATAGGACAGGATCCCTCCCCTGGGAAGTGCAGCATTGCTAAAGCCGTGCCGAGTGCTGTGGGACTCTGGAAGGCCCTGTGTCTTCTCCCAAAGTCTTTGCATTTTGCTTTGCACTCTGGTCAGTACTTGCATTAGTCAGCTTTTCATTACTGTAACAAATAGGTGAGATACTCAATTCTAAACGGAAAGAAGGGTCGATGTTTTAGAGATTGTAGTCTGTGATGAGTTGGCCCTCGTGTGGCACAGCATGACAACAGTGTTGGAGAGCAAAGTCACGCACTGCATGGGCCGAAAGTAAAAGATAAAGGGAAAGGGCTTAAGTGCCCCTGTCCTCTTCAAAGGCACCCCTCCAGTGAACCAAAGACTCCCAGCAGGCTGCATGTCTTAAAGGTCCCATGTCTTCCCAATAGAGCCAGGTTGGAGCCCAAACCTTTAGCACCTGGGCCCTACACAGACAGTCCACAGTTAAGCTTTTCTACTGACTATTTTATCGAGTGCTCACTTTTCAAGTGACAAGGATTAAAACATCATCCTCTGCTGTAAAGGCACACCATGCTCCCCATTCAGCATCAAGCCAGTGTCCAGGGTTTTGATGGGTCCTACACCTTTAATGAAATATTTCAGCCTAAAAACACACCAGGGTTTACTTAACAATTAAATAAGATACTTCAAAAGCCCATTAATCTTTTCTTTTGTACGACCCGGTTGTAACCACTAATCAAATTTGGTGTTTATGATCTCCATGGATATTTCTGTAAACACAGTACACAAATGCACACCTATAAACAATATATATCATATTTCTGTATACACTTTCAAACTTTATATAAGTGATCCCACACTGTATATCTCAAGCAGATTGCTTTTTTAAGGAAAGCATTTTATTATTAAAAAGTTCAAATATTAACAAGTAAACGAATAGTATAACAAATTCCCAAAATCTATCAACCAGTCCCCCAAAATTATGAGCATTCAGACATTTTTGATTCATCAATTACCAACATCACACTTATCTCTCATCATGCAATAAGTATACTTTACAACTCTATATTTAAATCGATGCTGCAGACCCTTAAATGCACATATCTCAATGGCAATGCTTTGTTTTGTTTTGGTAATGAGGTTGAAATTTAGGACCTTGGGGCCCAGGAGACAGCTCAGTAGAATAAGCACTTTCCTGGCAAGTACAAGGACCTGAGTTCAATTCCTGGTTCTGCCAAAAAAAAAAAAAAAATTCAGGATCTTGTGCTTCTCAGGCAAGCACTTAAGCCATTGAGCTATCTCTCTGGTCCTCAGTGGCAATCTAAAAACATAAATACATCATATAGTCCTGCCCGTACGAAGATATAGGACATTCACTGCTACAAAAGGTTGTCTCCTTGTGAAATGTCCTCTTCTCTCTCATGCACTCATGGGTCTAAGGATGACAGTGTTTGGGCCTCTTCATCTCACATTATGTTTTTCTCATCTGTATCTTCAGATAAACTAGCTATGCGGTACATAGTTATTTGTGTCACTTTTAGGAGATAGGGCTCATTGTTCTAATTTAGGTCTATCCATGTTGTTCCAGGCATCAATAGACACTGTTTTCCTACAAGTAAGTAACACTACATTGTATGAATATAGCAGATCTCACTTATTCCCTTGGGCTGATCCCAGTTCTTGTGAATGAAGTTGCTATGAGCGTTTTTATTCAGTGCTTATTGTACCCATGTTTTTTGGAATTGTTCTTAAATAAAGGGGCGCTATTTCCAGAACAAATGGTAGGAGTATTTGAACATCACATGAAGTTTACTAGACAGCTTTTCAAGGGGATGATGCCATTTTGCATATTCTACAGTGATGTGTGAACATTTCAGTGCTCCTCATCAACAAATGCTATGAAGTAGTATTTCATCAAGACTTTTGCCCTTTTGTATTGAGTTCTCATTTTATGGTTGTCACAACAGTTTCTTAAATGTTCAAAATAAAAGCTTCTTGTCAGAAATATGTTTGGAAATATTTTCTCCAAGTCTATCTAGTTTTTGTATAATATATTTTTTGTGGCTAAAAATTTTCCTTTTAATTTTTATAAAACTTAATGTATCCTCTTTCAATTTTATTGTCAATGTCTTATAAATTGTGTCTTAGAAATCCTTACCAATTTTTTTCTTTCTGTGGTGCCAGGGATTGAAGTTGAGTCCTTGTGCTCGCCAGGCAGGTTCTTAAGCCCCTGAACTACACCTCTGACTCCCTTTACCTGTTTTGTGAAGAACTCTTTCCCCTGTTTTCTTCTATAAACTTTATAGTTTTCAGCTTCTTTACTTAGATTTAAAATCCACATGTGATTAAGCGTAGTATGGTGTGAGATCAGGGATTGGGCTCATTTTCTCTTCACAAAAAGAGAAGCTTCTATTTGTGCAAAAGCTACTGAAAAGGCTTTCTCTTTTGAGTGACTTTGCTATTTTTATAAAAAAATTAATTTACCATCAACAAATGCAACTATTTATATGCTCTCTGTTCTGAGGCATTGATTGACATGCATATCCTCATGCCAATATCAGATTATCTTCATTACAAAAACTTTACATTAAAGCTTGAAGTCAAGTAGTTTGAATTCTTTTTCAAGATTGTTTGGGCTATTCTTGGTCATTTGAGCTTGCATGCAAATCTTAGAATTATCTATTTCTATCTTTAAAAAGTCTTTTGCAATTATGATTACAATAATGCTGAATTATGCATTACTGTGTAAAATTTACCATTTTTACAATATTGAATTTTCCAACACAAATACATTATGTCTATTTATTTAGGACTTTGACATTTTTCACAGCAATCTCTTAGTTTCCAACATAGCGGATTTACATATATTTTGTTAAATTTATCACTAAGTTCTTTATATTTTTATGATACTGTGAACAAAATTTTAATTTTGTTTTTCATCATTTTCTACCAATATATGAAAATACAATTTAATTTCTATCATAAGGTATTGAGAGATTACTTATAAGATTCTAAGAGCTTTCTTTGTTCATTACTTAGGATTTTCTTATAAAATATGATCCTGTTTATGAATTTGAATTTACTAAAATATTTTGTAACATTAATATTTTATAATATTAAATTATTTTGTAAGTGTATCTTTATAATAATTATCAATTGATCATAAACTTATTAAATTTATTCTTTAATTTCATATGCTTTTCATTTTTCTTGCCTTATTGAATAGGCTAGAGTCTCAGACAATACTAACACATGATTTCACATTCTAGCTTTTTTGTGACCTAGAGGTAAAACATATGCAGATATGCACATATGCACATATTCAGTGTTTCACAATTAAGTACCAGTTCTAGGGATTTCATAGATACAGATATCCAAACCAAGGATATTTATTTGGTAGAAGACGTCTACTGTAGTTGACTGCAAAAATCTATCATGAACGAGTGTTAGACATCCTTAAATGCCCTTTCCCATTGTTCATGGTGCTCATAATGTTCTACCTTTGTACATTAGTCACATAGATTACATTCATCTTTGCTGAATCAAACTTATGTGCTGGGAAAACCTTTTAAGTGGTTATGACAGTGTATACACATTTATTTCTAAGGGCTTATACATAGTTAAGGAGTTGTGCTTGTGCTAGTGAATAATATTTTTCTAATATCTTGGTCATGATTTGATACCAAGTGTCAACTCATAACATTGGTTAAGGCACATTTATTTTTCTGCTATACTCTGGTAAAGTTTGTGTAGCATGGGCATATGTGTTCCCTAAGTGTTGGATAGAATTCATGCGGAAAAACATTAAGAATAAAGTTCTCTTGTCAGAGTGTTTTGATTTAAAGTCTAACTTCAGGGACTAGGGAAACAGCTCCATGATCTAAGTGTCTGAATGACAATCACAAGGACCTGAGTTTGGTTCCCAGTACTGCATGCCAGCCCTGGAGCCCCCAGAACCAAGTGTGCTGAGGCACACCTGTAATTCCAGCACTGGGGAGGCTGAGATAGGAGGATCACTATGAGTCTGAGCTGCATAGTGAGACTCTGCATCAAATAGATAGATAGATAGATAGATAGATAGATAGATAGATAGATAGATAGATAGATGATAGACAGACAGATAGACAGATAGATAGATAGATAGATAGATAGATAGATAGATAGATAGATAGATAGATAGGTAGGTAGATAGATAGATAGATAGATAGATAGATAGATAGATAGATAGATAGATAGATAGATAGAAGATTAAGAACCAGGGAGATGGCTCAATGGAACAGTGGAATAAGCACTTCCCTGGGAAGGGCAAGGGTCTGAGTTCAATTCCTGGTTCTTCCAAAAAGAAGAAAAATTAGAAAAAAATGTTAACAAAATAAAAATAAAATCTAACTTCATTCATCAATATAGTGTAATTCAGAATTGGCCTATTATATAGTGTTATTTTTTAGGTTTTGTAGTAGTTGGTTAGTAGAGTATTTCAAGAAAGTTAGTCATTTTGATCTGAGTTATAGAATTTGTGGGCATAATGTTTTTCACATAGTTCTCTTGTTATATTTTAAAAAATATATGATTTGTAGTGATACCTTTTAATTCCTATTATGATACAAGTAATTTGTCTTCTCTATGTTTTCACTGTTATTATTTGTTTAGCCAGAATGTAATATATTTCTTTCTTTATTTTCTGTTTTTTTTAAATAATTTCTGCTCTTATCTTTGTTATTTCCTAACACGGTCTTAGTTCAGTTTTAATTTTCTTTCTGACCTCTACGATAGATACTTATATCATTATCTTACAATGCTTTTTCTAATTTCAACATCTGAATGTAACATTTTTCCCCTCTGAGAACTGACTTAACTTCATCTCTCACCTTTTCAGGTAGATGTTGATTAGCAGTTAAAAAATCAATCAAGTCAAAATTGCAAGGATAAAATAATACAAAGAACACTCAATATTCTTTGTACAGATGCCACTCTGTTGGTATGTCTCTCCATTTGCTTGGATTTTCAGTGGGTGTGTGTTTCCTGAAACATCTGAGGGTCATTTGCATATAGTTTAGACCTTTACCATTGAAAAACTTCAATGTGTGTTTCAGAAGGAGGAATATTTTTATGGAAGAAATGCAATTCTAAAATTCACACATTTATATTTATATTATGCTTTTATCTAATATAGTCAAATTTTATTAATTTATCCAATAATGTGCCCTGCAACATCTTTGTCTACAATAGGATAAGACTCTGTCTGGTTGCTAAGTATCTTCACTTTTCAGTTATCTAAAATACTATAGCTTTTCCTCATTGGAATGACAATAATATTTTGAAGAATACCACCTTTCTATCTCTTCATAGCAGTTATTTATTTGGCATTTTCTTATGTTTCGTTGTAATTAGATTCAAGTTATCAATCTGTAGAGACCAAAGTCTACCCGATATGACTGATGATAACCTTTAACCCTGACTACTTTTAATTAGTGTGTGAGAAACAGATACAATCATGCAAATACCTTTCTCTTATAAAAATCCATCCCTGCTACATTTAGTATCAATTGATCTTTCTTGCATAATCCATATTTGCCATGAAGATGGAAAAATTACTTCCAAACTTAACACTCCTCCACATTGTACTCAACAATGTAAGCAAGGAGTCTTCCTTCTCTATCATCAGTCCATCTGTCTATCCATTCATCCATTCATCTATCTATCATCTATCTGTCTATCTATCATCTATCTATCTATCTATCTATCTATCTATCTAAAACTTATGTATTGTTTTTCTATGGTTTATCATTCTTTACTGTCCTTAATTCTTTCAGTGATCAAGTTTTCTCAGATTTGGTCATTTGAGCTTTTTATAGCTGGCACCTGTGGTCATATGACATTTCTCCATATTTTAGCATCTCCTTATTTTCTTACATAACAACATACTCCAGTCTCATTTTCTACTTTCCCAGGACCAGTTCTGGTATGAACTATTTTCTGTGAAAATTCTTACTTTCTAAATGAAGAACAGTAATAAAGACAAAAATGTGGGTTCTAATAGTAGTTGTTATACTTAGAGTATACTTGTATACTTGCCTCTTTCACCTGAGCTAGGAAATGTTTGCATGTATTTATCCATGTACATGCATATACTACCACACCCATATACACACTAACCCACAAATGCGTGAATGTATGACTACTTTATATATACACAGACACTTAAATAAGCATAGTTTATTTATGTTTTTTGTTCATTTTTACAGGGTCTTGCTACACAGATCAGAGTCAGAGTTATCCCCCTGTTTTAAGCCTCCCCAGCTCTGGGATTACAGGTGTGCACTCCCACGCCCTGTGTTGGTTGACAGCACAGTGCACCCAGGGGCTGGGCCAGCACAGCATGTGATGCTAGGGATCAAATCCAGTCCTTGTGCTTGCCTAAGCAAGCACTTAGTCCACTGAACTATCTCACTCACCAACATAGTTTAGAATCATCTCAAATTCTAATCCAGTGTCCATGAGACATTTGATTGCATTTCAGCATTCTATATTGCAGGTGTGCTTTTCTTCTTTATAATCTTGGCCCTCAACATCAATACATTTATTCCTTTTGTTCAGTTTGACAATACATATAAAACAGATTCAGAGTTGCTTCTGTCATTCCCCTGTTGTAAAAACCTCCTAAAAGGAACTCAGTAATTATTTTCAGTTCTTCACCACAACTCCATTCTTTCCCAAACCACGAGGTCATCTTCTATTGTATTCAAAGATGCTTGGAAGGACCAGGGAGATAGGTCAGTAGAATAAGCACTTGTCTGGCAAAGCTGCTTCGAATACTTCTTTCACTTTGGAATGGATATGGTATTAATCTGAAATGAAGGGGCCAGGGAGATGGCTCAGTGGAATAAGTGCTTCCCTGGCAAGCGCAAGGGCCTGAGTTCAATCCCTGGTTTAAAAAAAAAAAATCTGAAGTGAAATTAGGTTCATTGGTCAATTTTCCTTTTGGTTTTAGACCTCTCTCTATCTTGCATTACATTGGTTTAATATCATTTTATTAGTAGTAGATTCCAAAAGTCAAACATTTGAAAAGGCATAATCAGAAAGTGTCACCGCTTCCCATACATTTCTTTTCCATTCCTTCCAAGCTCACAAACATGCCATGTACATCCTCAATTTCGCTGCTTTCAAAAATCTATTCTTCATATATTTCTTTCTGAAAAGATAAAGAGGTAAGAGAATGTTGCCATTTAACATTTCTTTACATTCGGTCACAAAAATCATCCTCACCTATTTCTAACAGCTGCATAATATCTTAATAATTGAAAGTGTCATAGCTTTTTCAGATAATGTTCTCTGCTTGAACTTTCAGGCAGTTTCAATTTTTTTTTTTTTTTGTAATTTTAGGTGATCTTATAAGAAATATCATAATTTTCCTGGTACTCCTAGATATGCCTTTTTTCTGTACTGGGAATTGAACTCAGCACCTTGCACTTGCCAGGCAGGCACTGTACTGCTGAGCTAGTTCCCTGGTGAAATGCCTTCCATAACTCATTTATGACAGTTACCATAATTGTTAACTTGGCTGAATAAAGAGAGCCCTGGAAAGGAAACTGGTGAGAAGGCAATAACTTTAACAAAAGTTGATTCACTGATAAGTTCATAGCTGAAGAGATTATTAAAAGGTGGGGTCCAGCAGGATGAAGTGAGTCAGGAGATCACTGATTTGAGGACCATAAATAATCCCTGCCTCTCCTCTGGTTCTTTCTGACCAACACTGCTTCCCTGTCTCCATGAGCTGAGAGGCTTTCTCTCTCTCTCTCTCTCTCTCTCTCTCTCTCTCTCTCTCTTTCTCTCTCTCTCTCTCTTTTATTAATTTTATTGAGAAACAAATACCAATGAGACAGTTTCAAAACTGATTAATAAGACAGTTTCAATAATTAATACACTGTGTATTGTTGTCTTCATAGTGCAAGGGGCAGACATGATATCCTGTCCAAATACTATTAGTACAAATCTTTCTTCTCATTGAACTAAGAGAAAGTAGCTATATATCTATCCTAACTATTTTGTATATACAGATAAAAATAGTCCTTTTTTTGTTTAGTTTTGTCAGAGATGGGTATTTCATTGCCATTTAAATACTGTAGCTCATGAATTCAGCAAAATAATCCAATGTAGTCCAGTAGACCCTAATAGTAGTGGGTTATCCATAGGACTGGCAATGTCAGAAGTTGCTGACTTGAACCTTTTATAGTTTTAGCATATTAATATGGCTTTAATTTTTATACTTTGTTTTTATATTTTTCTGCTAGATGGTTAAGACCAAGATAAAGCAAGGCCTATATAACAACAAATGTATCTTTTCTATATGCCAAGGTCAGTCAAGACCCTTCAGGGTTTACCCTGAAACCCTGGGCCACAGTTTTGTAGATTCTTTGTGTCAGCCATGTGGATGAGTCATGACCATTGCCTTTCAAAGTGAGTGAGGATTGAGGACATAAGAGAACCTGTGCAGGAACTCTCTCTACCGCACTCTTTTACCAATATGGTTTTGCACTGGAGCTAGCCAATAACCATGAACTGAAGCCTCTGGAGCTGTGAGCAGAAATATGCTTTCCTCCCTTTGAAACTGCATACATCATGCATTTTGTCCCAGCAAGGAAAAAGTTGTAGGGTGTGTGTGCATGTGTGTGTGTGTGTGTGTGTGTGAGAGAGAGAGAGAGAGAGAGAGAGAGAGAGAGAGAGAGAGAGAAAGTGGGATGCTACTTTTAAATTTTACATTGATTTGAAATTTTTAGAACCATCCTTGGATAAATGCATCACCCAAAGTAAATCACTTGCTATGTACTCCTTGTTCCCAATCCTTTTTTAAATGTAAAACCAGAACAAAGTAAATGAAAATCAAAAGCAACCTTGAGCAGACATTCTGAGAAGACAGTTCCTAATCCTGCCTATTTTATGAATAAATGACCAGGACACAAAGTCAACCTCAGCAACTATCTCTTACTCTCTGACATCCCCTCTAAGAAAACCCCCAGATTATCACAGGACCCACAGCATTGGCCCAAGTCATACCCAGGAACAATTCTAGAAAAGTTGAAGTCTCAGGTTGCCCTGAGAAACGCAGCTCCTCCCTGGTTACCCACTGCCTGCCTCCCGCTCCTCTGGCATGCCTCTGCTTCCTCTGCCTCAGGATTGCTCGTTAGCCTGGGTTTAGCAGCTGTGTCAGCAGTGGGCAAGACAAAGCCCTGCGGCCCAGGTCTGTAGCTGCTGAGATCTGGTTGCGGAGGGAGGGCTCAGTGCCCAAGTGCCAGGCATATGTCAAATCCAATTTGGGAGAGGATCTTGTTAAGCCTCATTATCAGATGACAAGTCATCATTTTTAAAAAAAAAATGTGAGTTAAGAAGGTTTTGCAATGTCTACCAGGCACCCTTGTTCAGGTCAGATAATGTTGCCTGTCAAAAAAAGATCTTTTATATGTCATCAATCACTGGGTTCAAGGGGATTTGATTAGTCAGATAGGGCTTATATATAAGCCTCGCTGACCACTAATCAGTCTCTGCCTTTCAAAAGCTTTGTGACTCATTTTTGTGACCATAGAGTCCAGCATCTTTCTAAGTAAATAACACAGGGTTTATTTTTATTCCTATCTTGTAACACTTCTAAAATGATAGGCATGAAAAACAAAAAAAGCATTGCTTAGGAACTTTTGGTGATGTAGTACTTTTGCATGTTGCCAGTGACAGCTCAAGTTATTCTAACATTTTTGACTCATATTTTGGACTTTTCAATCTCACTAGTCTTGCCTGTCCTTGGTACGTGCCCTAGTTGGGGTCCTATTGTGTGACTGGTGTTTCCCAGGTAACCTGGTCCCACTAATGTGACGGGAGGGGCTGGTCACTTGGACTCCTCCATTGGGCCTGCTGCCAAGTCCTGGATTTTTTCTGGGCTGGTTACCCAGTTGTCTATTCTAACCATTTAAAAAAAAAAAAAAAGAAAATACAAAAAATAGTAGTGAAAAATCATTAGAAATGATACCAGATTTCACTAAACATAATGGCAAGAATTCAACAATAGTTGTTATTTTGCAATCAATCTTGAGCTCATAAAAGTATATATACACTGACATTGGACTTAATGGATTTCCCAAACACGAAAGTAGAGTTAACACTAATTACATGTCTATCGTATCTACTCTGCGGCCCAGGACCAAAGAGCTACTAATTCGGCCTATGGAGCCTTGAATACATATTTTTGCTTCTTTTTTTTATACAAGAGAATATGAAATTACAACAATGGCTAGGTGACTGTTATGATTGGGATGTAAACTGCTCCCCCAAAGAAAAAATACAGAAATAAATAAAATGTCCCTAAAGACTCATGTGTTCAGCGAGGGGGCTTTTGGTATGAGGCTGGATGATGAGGATTCTAATAATCCATTAAGCAATCCAAATTTCGAGTAGCATTATTGAAAATCAGGCCAGATAACTCTATCGATAGATGAGAGGAGCAGAAGGTGGGCTTAACCGAAGAAAATGGATTACTCCATGACGGTGGCTGCTGTAAGTTCCTCTCCAGCGTTTTCTCCCCTTTCTGGTTCCTGGCTGCCCTGCAGTGAGTAGCTTTCCTCAGCTATGTCTTTCTGCCACAGTGCTTCCACTTCGCCACAAGCCTAGGAGCAATGAGACCGCTGACTATGGACAGAAACCATGAGCCAAAATAAACCTGTCCTTTTTGCCAAGTTGTTTTTCTCTGGTATTTTGTCTCCAGGACAGAAAGCTGACTAACACAGCGACTTAGGGATGATGCACTATTATTATGAAGGAAAATGTGTGTCTAAATATGGTCTGTCTGATTCCACATTTTTTCTTCCCCTACGAAATGCTGCCAGGGAGGAAGGGATTCTGTGATGAATACCTTCACTGTGGTGTTACTCATAACAGCAAAAAGTGGGAAA
The DNA here is from genome assembly GCA_004027165.1 of Ctenomys sociabilis. Taxonomy (NCBI): domain Eukaryota; kingdom Metazoa; phylum Chordata; class Mammalia; order Rodentia; family Ctenomyidae; genus Ctenomys; species Ctenomys sociabilis. The sequence goes on along the minus strand of PVKA01026495.1, from coordinate 2,520 downwards.
AGCAAAGTGGCTCATAATAGGAAAATGTTCTAGTAAATTATGGAAATTAACCCAATGGATTATTTTGCCATTTTGCAAATGAATTTTAAAGATTATTTAGCAATATCAGGGACAGCATATTATACAACATTATGTCAAGAGAATAGAATACAAAAGCATTTCTATGCAATGACCAAAACTATATTAAAATGCATATCTGCATGAAAAAATAGTCAAGCAAACTTGGACAATAAACAGACTTTAAAAATGGATATTAGTAGCTGGGGAGATAGCTCAATGGAGTAAGTGCTTCCTTGGCAAGCGCAAGGGCCTGAGTTCAATTCCCAGTTCCACCAAAAAAAAATAAAAATAAAAATAAATAAAAATGGATATTAGTGATTAAAGATGATTTCCCAAAGTAGTCGTTATTGCTATGAAATCACATTTGAAGAAAGGGCATTATTTTTGGTGGAAAGAATACTGTGCCCACAATGACAAGCGTGTGAATCTGAATGCTGGCTCCCTCTTATTCTCAATTTGGGTATTAACTTAACATTTTATGCCCAATCTCTGAATTCCACACTTCTCCTGGAGCTTGGAAGAAGAAGAAGGTAGATACAATAAGGTATGACCAAGGTCTACTAAAGAGAAATTATATGGGGATAAAATGTGCTTGTAAATATTAATGATAAGAGAAATCACTTCCCAGGGTCCAAGTGCAAGTTCAATAACTTTAAAGTATATACACATACTGGGCCTTGTGGAGAATCAAAAACCCAGATCCACCCATTAAATAACTAACTAAACAACAACCACATATATATATATATATATATATATATATATATATATATATATATATATATATATATGTTCAACTCAAACTCTTAAAGCCTCCAAACTTTTCTGTAGGTTTTCAAATGCAAGAAAAATCTGAACAAGAAGAGGCTACATACATAAAGGTTCATGTCCACAGGTAATCAAGGGGGTGGATAAATCTGGGAATTTACTCCATGTCCACATCATACTTAACTCAAACTGGTTGTAGCTTGGATGCTTCACCAACGCTGAATGCATTCTGTATTAATCCCTTCAGTGGAACCAGCATGGAAAATGGACCGTTTGCTGGTTCTCTGGGTATGTACAAGATAAGACGTTCCAGTCTATGGAGAAAACCTCCCCAAAGCCTTTGAGGATAAATAGTTTCACTCTATAAGATGTTGTGAGCTTGTGTCTGTGTGAACAGAGCTTGGTGACTCCCTTGGCTTCAACATAACCCAACACAGTTGGTAGGATGAGGTCTGTTAAGATTTCTGCACAGTTTATGGCTGGGTACGTGTACTCTCTGTGTTTGAAGTTACTGTGTGATATAAGTCATTATTTCTCCACTCAAATGGAGAGTCAAGCAGATTGGGGAAAGGAGAATTATGGAGGACATGATAAGTGAAGCTCTTCACCAGGGGGTAGAAAGGCACTGGTGAGCTTTGAGTGATTAATGAGGCACTAACCCCCAGAATCTTGGCTGATCTCTGAATGAGAACCCCTCAAGGTGACCCTCTGACTGGCATGAACAGTGTTCACCCCCAAGGAGGGTATCTCCCCACTTCTAGCCTCACCCTAAAGAGGGGGACTGGAAAGAGGAAGGTAGAGAAAATAAGGTATTACCAAGATATACTGAAAAAGCAATTATACAGGAATACAATGAGCTTATAGATTTACTGCTCACCACTTTCCATGAAATTATCATTATCTTGGCATTTGAAAGGGGAAGACAAGGTTATTTGTTTCTCAATAAAATTAATTATAAAAAGAAAAAGAAAAAACATGAAAGGTGAAGAACATGATGCTCTAACCTTGTATGTAGTCATCTATCATTTATTTGTGGAGCATTTACCACATTCAAGAAACCATCACCAGGCTGGGGAGATGGCTCAGTGGAATAAGTGTTTCTCTGCCAAGCTCAAAGGCCTGAGTTCAATCCCTGGTTCTGCCAAAAAGAAACCATCACCTCCACAGAGATATGAAAGATAATCACCAAAGGGACCTTCTCATTTGCCTGCAAAGACTGGCTGTGAGACTCCTCAGAACATGTGCCTCCTTGAGGTGGATGGTCTCAGATTGAGGAGGAACTGGTAGTGCAGATGTCCAAGTTGTTTGTTCCTCCTTGTCTATCTGAAGCTGTGTTGAGGACAAAGAGAGCTAAGCAACCTCATGAATAACCGGTGACAGATTTAGGTTCCAAATAGTAGAACTTTCAAAGCCCTTTTTCTTTCCTGGCACCAACAAACCTGGTGCCAGGATAAGGAAAAGGGCTTTGAATAGTGGCACTTAAAGCAATGTCTCAGGTAAGCTTTTGTGCACCCAGCATTCAATGCTGGAAGACAACAGGTTTGCTCTGCTCTGAATCAGCCAGGGAAGCTCTGGGAAGCTTGGGAGAGCAGGAGGAGACTCTAGTGAAGGACAGCTCTTTTCCTGCAGGATTAAGAAGAGCAATAATTTGAGGAGAAGAGAAGGGAAGGGAAGGGAAGGGAAGGGAAGGGA
>PVKA01026494.1:9928-31758 GCA_004027165.1 Ctenomys sociabilis | reverse complement strand
TGAGCAAGGAGATTGTGGAGCCACAGAGGAAAGAGATTGAAGTTCTATAGTGTGCCTGGGGAGAGTCACATGAAGAGAAAACTTTCTCTCAGGCTCTCACAGAGAGCAATCTGGTCAAGCATTGGCCGTGACTCATCCACATGGATGACACAGACAAAGGAACTACAGAATAATGTACAGGACTACAAGATAAACCCTTGAACTTGCCAGGGAAGCACTTATACCACTGAGCCATCTCCCCAGCCCTACCTTTCACTGTTAATTAAAATTTATTATGTTTTCTGTACTTATTGAACTGAAAGTCACAACATAAAATGTATTATATTTTGTTTTTATTAAAAATACAAAAATAAATTTAAAAAATTGTCTCGTATAGTTTGGTGTTCCTGTGTTTGGTGTGTATACATTTATGAGCATTGCCTCTTACTCTTGAATTTTTTCCCTAACCAGTATGTAGTGACCTTCTTTATTTTGTTTGATCCTTCTTGGTTTGAAGTTGAGACTGTCTGAAAACAGGATTGCTACCTCTGTTTTTTTCTGAGGTATTGGTGTAGTACTGTTTTCCATCCTTTACTTTCAGCCTATGAATGTCCTTTTAAGTGTGTTTCTTATATAGAACATATTGTTGGATTTTGTTTCCTAATCCACTGTGCCAGTCTATTTCTCTTAATTGGTGAATTGAGTCCATTTACATTGATGCTTATAACTGAGATGTATTGATTTATGACAGACATGTTATTTAACTGCTGTTGTTTACTCTTTTTTTCTCCTGTGTTTAATTGCTTGCCCTATTTAGTGGGCTATGTCTGTTCTTGCTGGTGGAGTTCGGATCATTTTGGTCCCTCTCTAGAACATCTTTTAGTAGTCTTTTTTTTTTTTTGTCTTTTTGAGACAGGGTCTCACTATGCAGTTCAGGCTGTCCTTAAGCTCACTTTGTAGCTCAGGCTGGTCTCGAACTCACAACAATCCTCCTGCCTCAGCCTCCCGAGTGCTGGGATTACAGGCGTGCGCCACCACGCCCGGCTCTTTTAGTAGTCTGTGCAGGGTTGGCTTTGTCATCATAAAATTCTTTAGTTATTCTTTGTCATGAAAGTGTTTCGCTTCTCCATCAAACTTGAAGGAGAGTTTTTCAGGGTGTAGTAGCCTGGGCTGGAATTTGTTTTCACAGAGGACTTGAAGTACTCTGCTCCATGCTCTTCTTGCCTTCATGGTTTGTGAAGAGAAGTTGGCCATAATTCTGATGGGTTTTCCTTTAAATGTGATCTGCTTCTGTTCTCTAGCAGCTTTCAGTATATTATTCTTGTGCTGTATTTCTGGAATCTTGACTATTATATATCTCCGTGTGTTTTTAATTGAGCTGAAGTTATTTGGCGTTCCGTATGCTTTGGTTACTTGAATGTCAGATTGTTTCATCATATTTTGGAAGTTTTCTGCTATTACTTCTGCCCATATTCTTTTTATATCATTTATATTGACTCCTTCCTTCTCATTAATGCCTATTAGTCTCACTTTGCTCGTCTTTGCATTGTCTTGCAGGTGATGAATTATTTTTTCCTGCATCTTTGTTGTTTTTAAGAGATGTTTTCTTACCTTTTTACTAGCTGTGACAGCGTCTTCAAGATCTGAAACTCTATCTTCACTTTCACTCAAACAGTTTTTCAAACTTGTACTTGAGATTTTAAGTTCCTTTATATCTCTTTGACTCTGCTTCATGTGATTTATTTCTTTCCTGTATTGCTCATTGAAGAAATCTGTCACTTTTCTAATGTTCTCTATTTTTTTTAATCAGTGTCTTCTTGAATAGCAGTTATTAATTCTTTTACTTAAGTGATTATTTCTGATCTGATTTCCTTGATATGTTTCTGCATTTGATTCTTTACTTCAGACTGTATTAATCAGAAATTTATTTTTTATTTGAAAGATTAATTCTGATATCAGTTCCTCTATACCTTTCTGTTGTTGTTTCTTTATTTCAGATGCTATTAATTCAGATATTTCAGCTGTGCTAGTGTCCTCTGCTCTTGTTCTGGGTGGGCTTGGGACCTGAGATTGCATTTTGCTGCTTCTCTTTTTCATTTTGTTTGGCACTGTCCTCTGACCTTTGGTGTAGAGCTTTGGTGCATTTATAACCTTAGCACCTACTAAAATTTTGGGTGCAGATCTACTAAGTTTGAGTTCATCCAGTTGTGCCTGGCTTGGGTCTGGTTACTGTGCTCAGCTCCTTCCTGCTGCAGCCCTTAGAGGTGAACCTGCTGTGCCCCTCTGGCAAGATGTTCTGCTCCTGGATTAGCTGGGTGGTTTTGGCTCCTAGTCTCTCTGCATGGGCTTCTGCTGCAAAGTTTCATGCCAGGCCTGTCTGCCAGGCCTGGACTGGGTCTGGAGGTGTCTAGGGGGTGCAGGAGAGTACAGAAGCTCTCCCACACACTCAATGAGCCTGAGCTTGGGTGGGTCTCTTTGTCCTGTTTTGAGACAGCGTCTTACTATGTGTGCCAGGCAGGCCTGGAGCTCACTATATATGCCAAGCTGGCCTTGAACTTGCTGCAATGTTCTCGCCTTAGCCTCCCAAGTGCTGGGATTATGGACGTGTGCCACAATGCCTGACCAAGTTCTGGAGGTTTTTTTTTTTTTTGACACAGGGTCTCACTATATAGTTCCGGCTGGCCTTAAGCTCACTTTGCAGCTCAGGCTGGTCTCGAACTCACAACAATCCTCCTGCCTCAGCCTCCCAAGTGCTGGGATTACAGGCATGTGCCACCATGCCTGGCTTCTGGAGTTTTTTTATAACCAGCCACTTTGACAGACATTATTGTGGCAAGTGTTGTCACATTTATTGCTTCCACAAACCAGAAGAGTTGTAATTATATATGAGTCAATAAAAACTTAAGCCAAAACAACGTGAAAATGATGGAAATATTGACTTCCTGTGGCTTCTGGGAGGATTAAATAAGATCACTGAGCAGTAAGTACTCAATAAACAGTACTATCTCTAATACTAGTCCTTTATTTGCTCACCATATCTTTATTATGTGTTTTAAACATATTGGACACAACACTAAGTGTTGAACATACGGCAGGCATCACTGCTGCAATTTGCTTTATCATTATTATTATTATTATTATTATTATTATTATTACTACTACTACGATGGTGATGAAGATGATGATGATGATGATGATGATGAGACAGCATCCAGGAGGTATTAAACTCACTATGTAGCCCAGGCTTGCCTTGTACTTGCAGTGCTTCTCCTGCCTCAGCCTCCCTAAGGGTACAACCACAGGAGTGTGCTATCATGCTGGTTTTATCCTTATTATTAAGGACATATCAGGCACTGTGCAAAGCAGTTGAGCCACAGCAACAAATAAGAGAACCTTCAAGACTCTGGGTAGACTTTTTTTTTTTGGTGGAACCTGGCATTGAATTCAGCCCTTGCGCTTGCCAGGGAAGTGCTTATTCCACTGAGCCATCTCCCCGGCCCCTGGGTAGATTTTTTGATTCTACTAACAGGACTCTCTTCTCTACTATGAGTTCTTTGGACCTCTTTGTCACAGTCTTTTCCTTGGACTGGGGTGAAAATCAGTGGCAGAACACTTGATTAGCATGCATGAGGCCTTAGGTTCAATCGCTATCACCAAAAAGCAAAACCAACAAAAACCAACAAGGAAGGAAAAATATTTTTTGTTAATGAGAAAGATCACCATTGGATGCTTTTCTGCTCTGTGCCAAGTTCCAGCTGACTAAGAGGCACAAGGAGGGCTATCAAGACATTTAGCTTTTGCCCTGTGTGGGCAGGTTTAGAAAGAGCTGCTTGGTTTTTTTTTTTTTTTTTTTGGTGGAACCATTGATCAAACTCAGTGAAAGAGCCACTTGTGAGGGGGAGTTTGGCTTTTTCTTTGCAGAATAACCTGAAGTACTAGAGAGAAAGTGCATGGAAGTACTGAGGTAGGCAAGGCCCTGGCTTTGGTTCCTAGGACTGTGAGAGAAGTGAACAAAAATAAAACAAGAGTGAAGTACCCACAGAATTTTATTTTACCATGACAGGAGGAACAAGAATAGGAGCAATAAGAACCAAAAACATCCACCTGGTTTTGGTGCTGGGTCCAGGAGACAGCAAAAGTCTTGTCTTTTCCCAGTGCCCAGGGAGAAGAGGGAACCCACAAAAGTTTGCCCTGGGTGAGGTGGGCCAGAGGGAAAAAGAGGACTGAGGATTCCCTTGGGCTTGAATTCTACAGGTGAATGGAACAGAGAAGGAATGTAAGAGGCCTGGCTCCCTCTGAGGATGAGCTGCAAGAACAGGCCATTTTCACAGCCAGCACTCTATTCTCCTTATGTTAAGTGCCATGGATGACTCCCCCTGTGCCATCCTTGGTGCTCCTCCTGTAATGAGCTGCCCTAGGAGGCCACAGGCTGTGACAGTAAGGGTAGCAGGGGAGGAGAAACAGCCCTTTATACTAACAACAAGAAAAAATAACTTTTAATTAGAAAAAACTTCAAGGGTTCAGATGAATGCACCAGTAATTGGTAAATAAATTAAATTTGGGATGCTGTGGAGGGTGGCTTCTAAGGTTGACACTAACCACAGTCAACCTTTTTGGCACTGTGATGGACCCAACTTTCCACTGGGTGAATTGTGAATGATATATGTATATATATTTTTCTTTTTTGTGTGGTGCTCAGAATCCAATTCAGGGCTTTGCAAATGCTAGGCAAGCACTCAACCATGGACCTACAACCCTAGTCCACTTTGTTTTCATATTATGCTCTTACCCAGCTGGAATTTTAGTGCTAGGTTTGGACCAAGTCACCTTTAAGAGTGGGAGCATTAGCCCGAGCCTGGTGGCTCAGGCCTGTAATCCCACTTATGAGTATGGTTTCAAGTTGCATCCATTTACCTATAAAAGCCTCGAGTTTATCCCTCTTTATTGCTGAGTAGTATACAATTATATAAAAATATCACATCTTTTTTATTTATTCCTCGGTTGATGGGCATTGAGTTCTTTCCAAGACCTAACTATTACAAACTGTGCAGCTATAAACACAGATACACATACATTACTGTAATATGATATTTGTAATTCTTCTGGGGAAATACCCAGAAGGGAAATATCTGGGTGGAATGGGGCCTCTAATCCTAGTTTTCTGAACAATCTTCACACTGATGTCCACAGTGCTTGCACTAGTCTGCACTCCCACCAACAGTGGAGAAGTGTTCCTTTTTCTCCACACCCCTGCCAGCATTTGTTATTTGTTGCAAATCAACTAAACCTTAAATGTCTTTCTTTTGGTGCCAGGACTTAAACTCAGGACCTCACACTTCTCAGGCAGGCAATGTATCACTGAGTTATATCCCTGGCCCTTAAATGTATTTTAAGAATTAACTGGCTGTCTGTAATCTCAGCACTTAGGAAGCTGAGGATCACAAATTCAAACACAGCCTGGGTATCTTAGTGACTAAGAGAGACCTGGTTTCACAATGAAGAATCTGGGGAGTAATCATGAGCCTTGATGAGCCTTGTGAGGTATAGAGAGCTGCTTGGGAGGGGAGAAACTCCTCCCCTGCCCCCTCCCCCATCATCACAAGAGTCACAGTGAGTCTTGGGAATCTATGTGAGCCACACGAGAGGGAGACGTCTCACCCAATGCCCCTTTGCTATTCGGGGAACATTGGTCTGGAGGAACTCTGGTGCCTGGCCCATGCTGCTACACTGGGTGTCAGACAGCCAGAGTGTGTAAAGCACATGGGACATGGCAGCCATCGTGTCCAGAGGAACTCAGGATGCATCCACCCTGAGTGGATGTGGAACCAACAGCAGGAAAAATGACAAAGATAAGCCAACACATATCAGTTATAACCATTTATATAAATGGCCTCCATACACCAGTCAAAAGAAACAGACTTGCAAGTAGTGTTTCAACCTAACAAGGGGGAACACTGCATATAAACTCCTTGTTTATGATTGTTTCTGTTATATAACAATAGACTTTGCTTCTATGGTCTGAAGTATAGAATCAATAGTTACCACAGTTGGTCAGGTTCTAAATTGTGCTTATTATTATTATTCGTATTGCTGTAGTGAGGATGTCATATCTCTTAGAATCAGTTGTTCTCCCTTGGGCAACTAAATTGGGAAACTCTCGGGTAATAACCTCACCGCGGTCCTACCAAATGATTGGGGACTGAGCCAAACAGAATCCAACATCCCACTCTCAATCAATTGGGAAGTTAAGATTTTGGGATAGCCACAAACCAAGCATCTCCTACATACAGAAGACATCTCTGAAGTAAGACTATTCCTGGAGAGGCCTTGATATTAGTGATATAGCTATTTACTACCAAACTCTACAAGGATCACCACAGAGAATAAAATAAAAAAATTATTTCAAAATAGAAAATGACAAAATGAAGGAGCAAAATGTAATTTCAGACCTCCAACCCACCCAGAACAAGCCCAGGAGAGATCAACATAGAAGAACTTCAAAGCCATACACCTGAAATTCCTGAAATGATAGTAAATGAAATAAAGCAACAACTCCAGCAGGCTACAGAAAAAAATCAGATTGGAAATAATTTCTCAGGTTAAGAAGAAATGACAAACATAGTGAAAGAATTGCTCAGCAAATCTAAAGAAAATAGACAAAAATAGAAGAAAATAGAAAAACAATGGAAACATTGAATGAACATTATAGGAAAGAATTTCAATATATGAAACAGATATCCAGGGGAAATTAAAAATTCCACTGGAAAACCACTTGAACAAAACTGAAGATGAATTTTCAATCTTGAAACTGGATTGCACCTAGTGATTTTGACAGGAAAGACCTCTTAAAAATAATAAGGAACCAAGAAATAACAACTCATAGCTGCAAGATGATTCAAAGAAAAACAATATACGATTTATATGTGTCAAAAACAGCAGGAGTCAACACAAATGATATAAAGAGACTATTTTGAGAAGTAGTAGCAGAAAAGTTCCCAAGCATGGGAAAATAACCTGACATACAGTTAAGTGAAGCATATCAAACACCAATTAGCTATAATCAAAGTACATCTACTCCAAAACATGTAATAATCAAGATCCCAGAAATTCAGCACAAGAACAGAATATTAAAAGCTGTTACAGAAAAGAAACAGATCACCTATACAGGAAAGCCCATTTCATGAGTGGCTAGTGATGTGGAGTATTTTTTCATGTATTTATTAGCTTCTTGTATTTCTTCCTCTGAGAATTGTTTGTTCATTTCAGATGAAAGCCCACCAGAAATACAACAGAAATTTCAACACAAACTATTAAGTAAAGAACAGTTTGGAGTGAAATATTTCAGGTCTTGAAAAAAAATTCCCACCCAGATTGATGCACCCAAGAAAGCTATCTTTCAAAATTAATGCAGGAATAAGATACTTCCATGATAAAGAACAACTGAAGAAATTCATGACCATCAAACCAACCCTACAAAGAGTACTGAAAGATATTTTAGAGAGAGATAAAAATGACTGCAATTCCAAGAAAAATAATAGAAAGGAACCACTAAACAGGGCAAGCAATTAAACAAAGGAAAAGCGGGAAACAACAGCAGGAAAATAACATGAGAAAGATAAGCCAGTACATATCATTTATAACCATTTATGCAAGTGGACTCAATTCACCAGTCAAAAGAAACAGACTTGTAGAATGGATCAAAAAAAAAAAAAATCCAATAATATGCTGTATACAAGAAACACATTTAACTTAAAAGGCGATTCATAGACTGAAAAAGTCAAAGGATGGAAAACAATACTTCATGTGACAGGAACTCAGAAAAAAGCAGGGGTATCTATTCTATTTGCATACAATGCAAACTTCAAATCAAGAATGACCAAAAGAGAGAAAGAAAGTCATTGCATACTTGTTAGGGAAAAACTGTAAGAGGAAAAGATAACAATTACAAATATATATGTATCCAATGTAGTTATAGAAGAAAAATTTTAACAGGCATGAAAAATCAAACAAGCAATGACAGAATTGCACCCATTGTCACAAAACATAGATCAAACAGACAAAAAATCAGCACAAAAATAACAGACTGAACCAACTTTGTGAACAAAGTGACTTCGTAGAGCTTTACAGAGCATTCTACCCAACAACATCATAATACACATTCTTCTCAGCTGCACATGGGTCATTCTCTAGTATAGACCATATACTAGCCCATAGAATATGCTTAAGTAAATGCAAAGGAATTCAGATTATCCCATGCATATTATTTGACCATAATGCAATGAAATTGGAAATTATTAACAAAAGAAATTGCAAAAACTCCATAAACACATGGAAATTAAATTACACCCTTCTAACAACCGGTGTGTCACAGATGTTAAACAATATTTATAATCAAACAAAAATTTAGCTATAGGTTCTCCTTGTTTTTCAGTGCTTGCCCTCCATGGTTCCTTATTACTTTCTGATTCCCAGGATTTGAATTCACTGCCTTGTCTTCTGAAGAAGGGAAACTCTTCATCCGTGGGCTCAATTTCAATACGGATGAGCAGGCACTGGAAGACCACTTCAGCAGCTTTGGGCCTATTTCTGAGGTGGTGATTGTCAAGGACCGGGAAACTCAGCGATTCTGGGGTTTTGGCTTCATCACCTTTACCAATCCAGAGCATGCCTCAGATGCCATGAGAGCCATGAATGGAGAGTCCCTGGATGGTTGCCAGATCCGTGTGGACCATGCAGGCAAATCTTCCCGGGCACCAGAGGATGGGGTGCTTTTGGTGCCCATGGATGTGGACGCAGCTACTGTAGAGGTGGTGGGGACCAAGGCTGTGGGACTGGCAGGTATGACAGTTGACCTGGAGGATATGGATATGGTTATGGGCAATCCAGAGACTATAATGGCAGAAGCCAGGGAGGCTATGATTGATATTCAGGAGGGAATTACAGAGACAATTATGACAACTGAGAGGCTTGTAGACATGACATACACAAAGAATAACACTTCTCATCCAGGATCGTCCTTCCAAATCACCATATAAAGATTTCTGAAGCCGCGCTGAAACTTGTTTAGTATATTACTGTTTTTTAATTGAGCACCCAAGGTACCTTGTTAAAGACCTTTTAAAAGCTTTGATAATTTAATTTCTCCCCCCCCATTTAAAAGTCAAATTTCTGAGACATTTGTAGAGTTATGAGGGTTTTTCCTTATAAAGGTTTTTAGTTTGGACTCTCAGTATCATTGCTTCTGGCACACAAAAAAGTTTTGCCAGACTGAAATTTTTCTTTTAAATCATATATCTGGGATTATTTTTAAAATGTATGCATTTTAAAATTTCTACTCATTTAATCATGAGTAGAAAAATTTATGCATGTACCTATAAGCAGTCTGCATCAAGAATATGGTTGCCTAGAGTTTTTTATTATTATTATTGAAGATCTACCATCATGAGTGTAAGAGCTTCTTGAAAATGTTTGTGAATGTCATTTTTTTTTTGACAGAACCAGGGATTGAACTCAGGCCCTTGCACTTCATGCTTATTCCACTGAACCATCTCCCCGGCCCCCATTTCTTTTTTAATACTGGACGAAAAAATATTCTTTCGTGTCTTGTGTTTGGAATGTCTTTCAGAACTGATTAAAAAAGGTAAAACCTGAAAAAAAATTCAGCTATAATTTACTAGAAAGTATGGGACACAATGAAAGCAGCCCTCTGAGGGAAATTTATAGAGGTGAATCGTCACATGAGAAAAACAGAAAAAAGCGCAATTAAGCAACTTTTTAATGTGCAAGTTTTTGCACATTAAAGGAAATCATCAACAATGAAAACAAAACTGAGGAATTGGAAGTGAGATTTAGCCGACTGTCCTTCAGCCAAATCTTCTATCTAGAACTTATAAGGAATTAAAAAAAACCAGGCTCCCAAAATTCAAAGACCCAGTCCAAAACTCAGCATCTCATGGCTGGCCAGATAGCTCAGTGGACTAAAGTGCCTGCTTAGGCAGAGCGCAGCAGCATGGGTTTGATCCCCTGTGTGCCAAGCTTGTCCTGCCCCCAGGGCCTGCTGAGATGGCAATGGAGTCTGGGTGTGGTGGCGTGTGCCTGCAATCCCAGTGCCTGTGAGGCTGAAAACAAGAGAATCACTATGAGTCCAATTTATGTAGTGAGACGCTGTAGGCTCTGTACCAAATACATGAAAAAAGGGCATCTGAGATGAATTCATTCTCAGATGAAGAAATACAAATAGCAAATAAATATATGAAAAACTGTACAACATCACTAGTTATTCTAGAAATGCAAATTAAAACAACACTGAAATTCCATCTCACCCCAGAAAGAATGGCTGCCATCAAGAAATCAAAAAATGACAAGTGTTGGTGAGGCTATGGGGGAAAAAAAGGAACCTTTCTCCCCTATTGGTGGGAGCATAGACTGGTACAGCAACTGTGGAAATCAGGGTAGAGATTCCTTGAAAAACAAGGAGTAGAGGTCCCATTCTAGCCAGCTATTGCCCTTCTGGATGTTTTCCCATAGAAATGGAAAATATCGTAGCACAGTGATGTGTGTGCACCCTAGTTTATAGCAGTATGATTTGTTAGCTAAACCTTGGAAGCAACCCAAATACCCATAAACTGAGGAATGGATGAAAAAGATGTGCTATTTTTACATGGTGGAGTACTACTCAGCTATAAAAAAGATAAATTCAAGGCTTTTACAGGTAAATACATGAAACTAGAGACTGTACTCATTAGTGAAATTAATCAGATCTGCATGTGTAGGCATCATGTTGTCTCTCTAGAGTAAGAAACTAAGTAAATAAAATTGGAAAGGTACAATAAATATAATGAAAGTGAAAGAAACTGTTCAAAAGGAAAGAATAACTAGGATGAGGGAAAGGAGGAAAGAAAGTAAGATGGAAGGAAAAATATATATACAAGATAGCTAAGATAATTGTACTACTAATTTTTATTTAAAAGAGCATTCAATGCTTAATTTTGTTTTAATAAATTTTGCTTTTTTTTTTTGGTACCAGGGATCAAACTCAAGACCTTGCACTTGCCAGGCAGGCACTTACACTGCTGAGCTATATCCCTTGCCCTGTTTTTATCAAATTTGGATGCCTGTATCTGGTAATCTGAACTTTTACTTTGAAGATAAGAAGATGCAATATAATATTCATTGTTGCTTTCCCCTCATCTGGATTAAAAATTCTGTATAATTTTTAATGTTTTTTAAATTTTTTTTATTCTCTTTTTAAAAAAAGAACAAATACACATAAAAAATGAAGAATTAGAAAAAAAACCCTGGAAATGTAGCCCTGGGTTCAATTCCCCAGTACTGAAAAAAAAAGTGTTTGCAATAAATATTACTGGAGTTCCAAAATAAACACTTCAAATTATTCAAGAAATAGTGCAAGGCAAAGAAGATTAAGTGGTAATTGTCAGTTATGGACTTTGCAAGAGAGCAACTTAGAGAAAGTAAAAGGTAATAATGGTTACAAGAGTCAGGAAATGCCTTTACGTTTTATTCATGCTTCGAAAATGTATGAATGGATGAAGAGACCCCATGAAGCAGAATGGAGGGAGACCAGAAAGTTCAGATGCTCAGTTTCCCCAGTCTGTAAAATGGGCCAGGAAGCCCCTCTGTGACAGGGACTATTGCATTCACTTTGTATGTATGTATGTGTGTGTGTGTGTGTGTGTGTGTGCGCGCGCGCGCGCGCGCTCGCCCGCGAGCGCACATGCGTGCGCATGCGGGGTCTCACAAGAAGTTTGGACTCATAGTGATCCTCCTATTTTCAGCCTCCCCAGTGCTGGGATCATAGGTGCACGTCACCACACCCAGACTTGGTCCCTGGCTCAGTGTGCCTGGGGACAGGGCCAGCATGGCATGTGGTGCCAGTAATTGAATGCTGGCCCCTATGCTTGCCTAGGTAGTCGCTTAGTCCACTCCGCTATCTCACTGGCCCACATTCACTCTTTATCTGTCTGTTTATTATCTAATAGCGCCGAGGATTGAACACAGGGTCATTGTTAGTTCTTTTGAAATGTCTCACCAATTAAAAATATCCCAGGTCCTTCTTGCCTTATGCAAAGAATTGAACAGACAAGCCAAAAATGATGCCAAAAGTGTGTTTGGGATGGAGATATGAGGGAAAAATTGGCTCTGCAAAGTGAATTTGGACGAAATAAAGAGAATAAAAACAAAAATAAAAGCACACTCAAGACACAGAACAGGCTACCTAGAGGAGACAAGGTAGTGAGCTTCTCCTGCCATCTGTGCCCTTGTATGTCATCCACATCTGGTTGGAGCCTGAGAGAGGTTCTACATATGAACCTCTCTATGGGTTCTAGGGAATTATTTGGTGGGGCTTTAGGAGTTATTTGGTGCCATCCGGGGTTCTTGTAATTAACAGCTCCTGCTTATTTCCCCAGCCAGTTTTGCCATACCCTATCTCCTATATCAGGACCTTGTCCATACAAGCAAGCATTCTACCACCAAGCTACACCCTGACTCTGGCTCTGGTAGCTAGGATTTCTCAGCCTCAGTAGACATGTTTCAAGGTCATGTTAGCAGATAGGAAATCCTTTCAAGAAAGTGTAGCTGGGCTCAGAGCCATCCTCAGGGGAGGAGGTTACCTGTCCCAGAGCATAAAAATCACTTCTCTGTTGCTTAGGAAACTCACTTCTTCTGAGAACACAAAGCACAAGATTCCTCCGGGTTGGTGGTGATGATGACACTGGGACCACTGACACAGGGATACCTGGCTTGAATTAAAGGGATGCAGTTTAATTAGCCAGGCATTAAGCATGTAGTAATGTGAGACAGAAGAACAAATAAAACATTTTTTTTCAAGTTTTTGAAAAATTTCCTTAGCTTCTCCTTAAGGGTTATGGACCTGGAAAATTCAATTTGAATCATTCTGTTTCTTTTTCTTAAAAGGAAGAACTTGCTCAAGTTTCACCTCTTCTCTGTGGCTTGAGGACCATATTCTGCCCTCCTTATCAAGCCCTCTCCCATGCTCCCTTCTGCTAGAAGGAATTGTTTGCTGTTCTTCTGAGCCCATATAGCACATTAGTCACTGGAATATTTGGTCTCTCTCTTTCTCCCTTCCCTCCCTCCTTTCCTCCCTCTCTCTCTGAGACAGAGGCCCACTCTGTATTTCAGGCTAGTCTCAAACTCACAATGATCCTCCTGCTTCACACTACGGAGTGCTGGGACTGCAGGTGTGCACCACCATGTCCAGCCCTGGTGAATTTCTAGGTAAGGAATTCCTGGATGTTAGGAACATTCCTTGTTTTGTCTTTGTTTTATTTTCATTTACCTGCTGAATGGTCCTTTTACTCATTTAAAATTGTCAGGCATAACACAGAAATGCATGAAGCATAAAGAATTTAGCAACATGTTGTAAATTATGCAAATGCTTAAGAGGCATATATTTGCACATATAAAATAAATTTCTGCCTTAAAATATTGACAGCTCCACTCACTGGGCACAGCCTCCCACACCACGGTGCCAAGAGCTGCCAGCTGCTAAGATTATAGACACGTACCACCACACCCAGTGCTAAGTGGTTTCCCTGTTGGCTGAGCTTAATCAATAGGTGATCTTTATTGCTAACATGTGGCCCTTACAGAGAGAACCCATAGAAGATATATTCCAAAAACTACACTACTTTTTAATTCTTGCTTTCAGCTGAGTTAGTATCTTGTGGGTTTTTTTTGGGGGGGGGACGTTTAATTTTAATTTTAATTTTTTCTTTTGCCCTATTCATTATTTTGTTTTACCTTATTTTATTTTATTTTTTTTTTTTTTTAGCATTTGTCTTTATTGATATAAGAAAACAAAAACAAGTTATTTGAGGCACCAGACAATGTGAAGTAATGGGTACATAGGGCAATGGGTATTGATTCAGCTTGTCAAGGGCCTTGTCTCTTTCTGCACGAACTCCAAGAATACAAAAAAAAGAGTCTTCTCTTGATGTGTTACCATAGACACAAGAATCCACCAGTCTTGCTCTACGTTAGTCATTGCCCTCTCCAAATGTCCTGACAAGGTAATAGCCATGTATGGATTGAGGATTTACAGATAGCTGGTAAGACCATTTCTTTACTTCACTAGTCTACAGTTAATTTAACTGCAAAAGTCAGCAGTCCAGGTGTCCAGGTAAAGCAATGTATTTTTCCAGTAACTATCTGAATGCAACTAAAGTTTATTTATTTATTTTATTGAAGAACAAATAGCAATGAGACAGTTTCAAGACAAATTAACAGGACAGATTCGATAAATTAATACATTGCAAACTGTTTTTGTAATGTTTTGGTATCGTACAAGGTGCATGCATGATATTATACTTACAGACATTATTATAGCAGATGTCTCTAATCAGTGAATTAAGAGTGTAGCTGTTTACTTATCTTATTTTTTTATAGCTGAATTATATCACAGATTCAATAATTAATACTTTCTACCTTGCTATTTTCCTAGTGGTTGTCCATAGTACTAGAAACCGACATAATATCTTGTCCATCCACTCTTGTAGGCTTTGAAGTATTTTTTGCCAAACATCCCAGCTCTGTTAGATTGTTAATTGGCTTTGTACAAGTCAGTCAAAAATGAATCATGTTTAGGGTAAAATACTGTTGTTTTCTCCTTTCCTTCCCAAATTCATTTTGGGATCCTTTTGTATTATGCATTTATTTCAGGAAATAAGCTAACTACTTTTGAGGCAAGGTCCCACTACATAGTCCAGGCTGGCCTTGAACTCACTATATAGGCTAACCTGGTTTTAAACTCACAGCAATCCTCCTGCCTCAGCCTCATGAGTGCTGGATTATAGATATGTGCCACCACTCCTAGCAGGAACTAAACTCATGTTTTCAAGGGAGGAAAGGTTTATTTATCTCACAGTTCATGGAGATTTTAGTCCATAGTTGGCTAGGTCCAAGGCAGGGTGGCATGGCAGTGGGGGACTAGTCTGTGGAATGGGAAGACAGCAAAAACAACAAGGGACCTTAAGAGAGTCTTTGTGCCCCTTATATAATTTATCCAGGCTACCTGTATTAGGGTGGTGCCAAACCAATCAGTGATTTGCTAATCACATACCTTAAATGCAGCATCACACACTGTAGATCTAGCCACCTCTGAAAAAGCTCCATCTAAAGCTACATGAGACTTTGGGGGGACACAGACACAAACCATAGCACTTGGGCACCCAGAAAGTAATGTTAAGCATGAAAGTGTTGCTTCCCAGGCACAAGAACAAAACAAAAGGTGGGCTAGTTTGGAGACTGTGGGATCTAGATGCTTCTGGATTCCTATATTGCTGGAGGCTACATTATGACAAATTCTTTTCTTCTCCTCCTCCTCCTCCTTCTTCCTTTTCTTTTTCATCTTTCTTTTCTTTTTTCCTCTTTTTCCATCTTTCTCCTTTCTTCCTCCTTGTCTTATTTACATCCTCACGTCTTCTGAGTACCTCACTGGAGCCTCCAAGATGATGCAGGGAAAATGCTAGATGTCAGATATGAAGAGTTCATGTTCTTTGGAGTTGAAGAATGGATTTTAAGGAACAACAGAAGTTAAGAGTAGGAAAAAATTTTTGGACAAAAATGTATGTGGAATGGGAATTGGGACTAGGAATAGCTCCTAAAAGACAGGAAGAGTCCCAAGTGGGTTGCCCAGCAATAAGCTGATTTAAAAAAAAAATTGTTTTTCTCTACAAAATCAGCTTTGGTTAATTTCTTTTTGAAAGTTGATGCGAGTTTTCCCAGAATATTCTCTACCAAAAGCAGATATCCAAAATCACATATGGCTCAAAAATTATATATAATTTGGAGCCCAAGGAAAAATGGTTGCTAGGTATATTTTACCTAATACAAGATTGAACTGTTGATGTATTCTTAGGTTTTAATATTTAATTTTATTGTAGTAATAATGACATCAGTAGCATTATATTTACTTATTGGTTTTGTGAGACGGGTTCTTGCTATGTGGTTCAGACTGGCTCCGAACTCCTGGCAATCTTTCTGCTTCAGCCTCAGCAAAGGTGCTACTTCCTTGTTTCCTATTATCAATTGAAGGAGACTTGATGGCACAAAAATTATAAGCTGACCTTACCTATTACATCATATATGTAATCTGAAAAATTCTCTTGAACTTTATTTTCCCCCCAACTTCAAGTAAAAATGAACAAAAATAGTATGATTCGATACTATATTTATTATACTGTGTGCTAAGAGTATATAGATTCCATCACTCAGGAGGCTGAGACAGTAGTATTCCTGTGAGCTTGATGCCAGCCTAGTGTATATAGTGAGACCCTAAGCACAACAAAATAACTAGTGAAAAGGTCCAGGCAGGCAGGGTGAACAAAAATGAAGGGGTAACTCTGCAGCCTGAAAAGGGACTCTTCTAGATAGGACTGATAGAAAGTAGGGATGGTTAGGTAGACAGGAAAGAGAGCCAAAGACCATACTCCATTTGAAACATGGAGCTGATTAAAAACAGCTAGCACTGTTCACATAAACACATTTTTACTGATCATAGGGGATGGGGGACAAAAACCAAGCACAAAATGACTTTTACCTCCTAGGAAATCAATATCTTTAATGAATGTATTCATTATGCACCACAAACGTACCAATAAAAAGAAAGGGCAAAAAAAAAAAAGGCAAGACTTGCAAATACTTTTAGTACCATGCTTATTTCCTTTTTACATGTTTTTCTGGGTTTGGTTTGCTGATTTAACTTCCATGGAATGTAAATCCCCCAATGCCAGTGATATTTGTCTTTTTAAAATTAATGAATTAATCATTTTTCTGTCTCTAGTGTGTACACAGCAGTGCCAGACACAAGGCAAACAGGTCAATGAAAAATAATTGAATGAAGTAGAAAATCAGGCCATTGCCTATTGATAGTCATCTTAAACTCTGGCCTTGGAACCATCAGGCTCAGGCATAGGTATGCAACTTTCTCAAAGATGAGGGGGCAGGAGGAAGTTCAAAGAGGAACCGGTTTTTCAGCCTTAGGCCAGCGGTTTTCAGCCTTTGCTGATCCTAGTATCTCCTGGACCTTTGAGCCATTCCAAAGCCCAGGCTGTGTGTAGAACCAACTCCCAGCCTACCTAGGGTGGATCCCAGGCAGTATTATTTCAGAAATATGTTCACAAATTCTAATTATACTAAATGTGGCATACTTAAACATATTATGAATACATAAAATGGTATGATTTCATAGAAACAATAATCACAAAACCAAGAAAATATACATGTAATTATACACTATTATCTTAATTGAAATGTATATGTATATGTCCATACATTCACTTAGTAAAAACAAGTCTAAATAAAGTTGTTTTTTTTTAAAAGATCGAGTAAAAAAAATCAGCTCTGGAGATTCCAACATGCAGCCAATGGCAAAAACTACAGACTGGGCGCAGAGGTGCAACGGTACAGTGCAAGGACAGAAGACAGGGCCATAGCATGCTGTGCCGGGATTTGAAGCCCAGGACCTGCAGTAGGGCCCATTTGACCAGTCTGAGACCCAGAGAGCAAGGCTGCGGCCACGGTCACGCCCCACGCAGCTGATTGGTGGGAACGGGCACCGCGAGGTGGTCCCGCCCCCAGCGGCACGGCCCCGCCCTCACACCGCGCGGCAGGCGGGGGCTGCGGAGCGGCTAGGCGAGGCTCGGACGCGGGGAAGCGCGTCTTTTCGCGCCAGTGCCGGCGCTCGTGCTCTTCTGTCACCTCTTTCCCTCGGCTGACCACGCTAGGCTGCGTTCTCCAGGCGCCTGCCGGGCCGCCGAGCATCATGAGGCGGGCAGCGCTGCGGTAGGTAGCCGCATGGAGGCGCGTCAGGCGGCGCCACGCCCTGCCACGGAGCGGCAGAGGGCCTGGCTGCGGGGAAGCGGCCCTGGGCGGTGCCGCGGAAGCCTCGGGCCTTGGGCTGGGCGGGAGCGGGAGCCTGGAGCCGTCCCTCAGCGTAGGATGAGGACACTTCGCCCCGTTTTCGCGACATCCGGCAAGGAGTTGGGTGGTAAAAGCAAAGCAGCACTTTTAAGGGAGGAAGTTGGTGTTCCCCCAAATTCCTTTCTCTTTGCTCATCGGGGGTGTGGCTGGAAACTTTGGGTGAGGGTAGCCTCCTCCCAGTCCGGTGCCCTTCCCTGAAGAACCTTTTCAGGGTTGCGTGCTTGACACACTTGGAATGTGTCATAGGTATATTGGAACGTGGCCAAAAGAATGCTGAGTGCCTGTTGGCTGTCGGGCTTGGGGACCCTGTGACTGTAGCCCTGGTGCTGATTGGAGCTTCGCATTTGAGGTATTGGCAGGCCCTTAATCAGGGAGGTGGTTTGTTCGGGCCACTTGAGCAGGGAGAATGCCTTTGGGTATGTGTGATCTCCACAGCTGGCACAGCTAAGAGCCAAGGGCTTTAGAGGCCAGCACATGCCTGGCTCTCCTCAGCCGCCCTTTCAAGGGCTTTGCAGCTTGGTTGGGTTCCTGGGCCTCGCACCTGCTCTAGATTCTGAAGACGTCCTGCTGCTTTTGGGCCTGCCCGTGCCACCAACGGTGGTTCTGGCCATGACTGACCCCACCGCGATCTTCCACTTGCAAGGCCTAGATCTCTCCCACCACTCCTGGCTATTATTACTTGAAAGGGATGGACATTCCCCCATAATACCTCAAAAAATTACAGTATTTGAAGACAGGCTCAAAGGCATAAGGTGGGCCACAGCAGACTTTAGTTATTTTCCTTAGACAAGAGGTCAAAAGCTTCTTTCTAGCTCCAGGGTATTGTGCCTGTGTTTTCTCCAACAGGACCTTTACCACTTGGCCTCATGCAGGTGGGAGGGCTGTTTTCATCACTCTTTAGAAAAAGGTGCTAATTAGGATAACAAAACCAAAATTCTTGTGTCCAGGTGTACTTAAATATGTAAGATTAGTTACGTAACTGGTTAGTTCATAGTATTTAAAATACTTAGCCATTCAAAATCATACCCCATTTCTTTTAAAAGTTATTTTTGTTAAGGTACACTTGACATGGAAAAATTTGTATATTTGTGTAATGCAGTATTTTTATAGATGAGCATATTCTGAAATGGTCAAATCTAGCTCCTTACCTATCAGTCTGCTCTTGTGCTCCTCTGCTCTTTTCCTTCTTTCTTTTCCTCCCTTGCTACCTCCCTCCCACCCTTCCTTCCTTCCTTTTTAAATTTTTTTTAGAGACAAAGTCTCATTGCATAGTACAGGCTGGTCTTGAACTCACTAAGTAGCCTAGGCTGGCCATAATCTCAAAGCAGTCCTCCTGCCTCAGCCTCCTGAGCTGGGATTATAGGTGTGCACCACCATGCTCAGCCTCCTTGTTTATTACAGTGTACACATTTCCTGTGTCTATGATAATTATTCACTTGAATGATTTTTTTTTTTTGTTTTGGTCTTTCAGTGAATGGTAGCAATGGAAAAGGGTTAACTTTATTCCAGTGTGTTATCTATCTAATTGATTCTTCCAGCACCTTTTAAAACTACATATAACTTGGGAAGCTGAGGTAGGAGAATTCCTGTGGGTTCCAGGCTGGCCAGGGTTACACAGCAAGTTCAAGGCCAGCCTGAATTGCAGAGTGAGACCCTGACTCACAAAACACAAACAGACAAACAAACCCACATATATTCATTTGCAGAGTAAAGGCTGAAGGAATATAGAACCTCCTCTCAGTAAGAGATTTGAAGCTACAGAGAGTACAGAAGGTGCTGGTGTGGCACATTTGGGCACACAGCTTTTATTTTACCTATCAGGAATCTAGGGAATGTCTACTGAAATCTAAGAAGGACTTTTTTTTGAACCTGCAAGGGGCTAATTCAGTGTTCAGAGATAGTTAATTTTTAATTGGGTTATCTGGTTTATTGAGGAATGGAGTGTGATAATAAAGAATGAACTAAATGTCCATAATTCATTTGCTAGGTTATTTACTATATCAATTCTGGTCTTCTGAAACCAATAAAGCAGAAAGAGCAAGATTAAATCCATTAAACCTGGTTCATATCTTTTATTTATTTTTGTAGATAATAATTTAATTGGTCTTTGCTCAAGGAATGTTTTTGATTTTTGGAATAGCTTTATGTGTAAACATATATACTCTTGGGAAATGACTACAGACTTCTATATGACAGTATAGGGGCTGGGGAGATAGCTAAGTGGCATAAGCACCTGCCTGTCAAGTGCAAGGTCCTGAGTTCAATCTCTGGTACAAAAGAAAGGTATGTACTTTTGGGTGTGGTGGTGACACCTGGGAGGCTGAGGTAGGAGGATTGCAAGCTCAAACCCAGTCCAGTCAATTTAGCAAGATCCTGTCTCAAAACTAAAGGGATATAGCTCAGTGCAAAGGCTCTGGGTTCAGTCCCTAGTATCCAGTGCCTCCAAAACAAAACATGGGATGACCAGAGAGTCTGCCTGAAGTGTGTTCTCTCATATTTTACAGGCTCTGTGCCTTCAAGAATGGGTTGCTTGCTCCTGGAAGAAGACTGACTCAAGGGCCTCAGGACCCCAAGAAATGGGGACACTTCCACATCAAGGAAGGCAAGTATGGATGTTTGCCTTTCATACCTGTTTAGTGTAAGCCCCTGTTTTCCTTTGAGTTGGGCGGTGCATAGAATGCTGCCTTAGGAGTGTGGGACCTACTTGTTTCCTAAGAACTGTGCAACTTTGGGAGAAATCACATTGAGAGGCTGGGCTGTTCTGGAGCCTTGGGAACTGAGCTCTTTGAGTGAAGTGATGTGCGCTTCTGTCCGTAAGTTTGGAAGGGAAGTAAGTGGCATGAAGAAGAGCTGAGCCTGTCAGTTGTACCAACTAAGTACTCTCATCCATGGTTTTGTTAATCCATACTTAATTGGAGTTGATTAATTAACTCACTATAGTTAAAATTATGGCTTTTTAAAGGGTCCAAATAAATATGTATGTATGTAAATTTAAAATTTTACTTCTTGGCTCTAAAGGTCAGCATCTCTTCTCGTTTTATGTCAGTGAGCAGTTGGCTTATGTTAGCGATATTTTGTGCCCATTCTTTTATTTAAGGAATTCAACAGGAAAAAGGCAGAAATAAGAATAATTTACTAATGGTTATTTTTTGCAATTCTTTATGATGTAGCTAATTAAGAGTGTGCACCATATTTGTGATGTATACACAGTTGTTTGGTAGAAAATCAGGTGTTTTACATAGAAATGCCTATTAATCTAACTGTATTTTGTTTTATTAGTTAATTGTTGTAGGACCACAGGTAGCTGTAGTTAATTTGCCATGATTGGAATATATATATTTGGAAATGCTAGGAAAAATGTGAACACTTTTGGCACACTAGTTGAAATATAGTATAGATTTATTTTCAGTCTTGAATTACTGCTGATTATCTAATTGATTTTCCCTTTATCCTTATAGCATGTTCACCTATACATGTGAATCATGGTCTGTGTGGTAATTCATATCAACTTGTCCGTTAAATGCTTACATTTTGTTTAAAGCTAATTTTTTCTTGCATAGTGAGCAATAACTAAATTTGTATTCTTTGCCTTATGTTTATTAAATTACTCACTTTTTTTTAGCTTATGCTCTTGTAACAATTAGGGTAGTATAGACATGGGAGAAATCAGTTATGATTAGACTCAGATTTGGATATTAATATTACTCCCTAAGCCAAGTAATTTGATTTATTATTACTTATAAAAAGATGGGAGCTGGGCATGGTAGTATGCACCTATAATCCCAGCACTTGGGAGATTGAGGCTGGAGGATTGTTGCAAATTCCAGATCAGCCTCAGCTACAAAGTGGGCTCAAGGCCAGTCTAAGCTGCATAGTGAGACCATGTCTCA
>PVKA01026493.1:0-31662 GCA_004027165.1 Ctenomys sociabilis | reverse complement strand
AGCTATACTTTTTTATCTTAGGTTCTGGTGTGTGTGTGTGTGTGTGTGTGTGTGTGTGTGTGTGTGTGTGTGTGTGTGTGTTTGTGTGTATAAGGTCTCACTACGTAGCATGGACTCATAGTGATCCTCTTGATTTGTGTCTCCCTAGGGCTGGGATTACAGGGGTGCGCCACCACACCTGGGCTCTGTAATTTTTTTATTTTAAAGAGAATAAAAATAATTTTAAAAGCTTTAGAAACAATACTGAATTTCAAAGAGCAAGATGATAGGAAATTCTTTAGGTTCTTATAGTTCATATTTTTGTCTTTGAAGTAGTTTTCAGATTACAAGATATAACCATGTGAGATTGGTCAAAAATTAAGCATTAACTGTTCCTTTCAATAAACTGATAGAAATTAGTAGTGCAATTATCTTAGCTATCTTGTGTGCATATACATATGTATTTTTTCCCTCCTTCCTTATTCCTATTTTCCCTCATCCCAGTTCTTTTCTATTGAGAAGTTTCTTTCTCTTCCACAATATCTATTGTACCTTTTGGATTTTATTTACTCTTCAGATTTTTACACTAGGGAGATAGTATGATGTTTACACATGCGAGTCTGATGGCCTGATTTATTTAACTTAATATTTTTTAATGTATTTGGTACGGAGTCTCCCTACGCATCTCGGACTCGTAGTGATCCTCCCGTTTTCAGCCTCCTCAGTGTTGGGATTTCAGGGGCGCACTACACCCAGTGTCGGTGGCCAGCTCAGCATGCCCAAGGGTGGGGCCCATGCAGCCTGTGGTGCCGAAGATCAAGCTGTGGGCCCTGAGCTTGCCTAAGAAAGTGCTTAGTCTGACTTACTTAATTTAAGAATATGTTCTTTAGCTGCATCCATTTACCTATAAAAAAAACTTTGAGTTTATCTTTTTTATAGCTCAGTAAATACTCCATTGTATGAAAATGCCACATCTTTGTTATCCATTCCTCAGTTGATGAGCATTTGTGTAATTTTCAAGATTTAGGTATGATGGGGCCGGGGAGATGGCTTGGTGGAATAAACGCCTGCCTGGCAAGTGCAAGGGCCTGAGTTCAATCTCCGGTTCCACAAAAAAAAAAAGATTTAGGTATGACAAATTGTGCTGCTATAAACATGAATTCATATCTATTGCACCATCAATCTTTTCAGGTCTTCTGGAAAAATACCCAAAGGGGAAATAGCTGGGTTGAATGGAACCTCTAATCCTACTTTTTTCAGTCATCTCCACACTGATTTCCATGGTGGCTGTATGAGTCCACACTCCCACCAACAGTGGAGAAACGTTCCTTTCTCCCCGCAGCCCCTCCAGCATTTATTACTGGTTGATTTCTTGATGATAACCATTCTTTCTGGGGTGAGTTGGAATCTCAGTGTTGCTTTAATTTGCATTTCTCAAATGACCAGTGCTGCTGAACATTTCTTAATATGTTTATTTTCCATTTGCATTTCTTCATCTGAAAGGTATGTACTCATCTAAGATGCCCTCTTTTGGATTGGGTCTTTGAATTTTGGGGCTTGATATTTCAAATTCTTTATATGTTCTACATAGAAGTCCTTTGTCTGAGGGACAGTTGGCTAAAAATTTTCCCAATTACTGGGTTTCTTTTTACTCTGTTGGTGATTTCTTTTGATATGTGAAAACTTTCCAATAAGATGAGATCCCAGTTGTTGATTCTTTGAAGTACTTCCCATGCAGTTCGGTTTTTGTTCATGGACTCTCTGTCTACCATTACATCTTCAAGATTGAAGAGGCCAGCCTGAGTTCATAGTTAGACCCTGTCTTTCTCTCTCTATATATATACAGATATAGATATAGATATAGATATAGATATAGATATAGATATAGATATAGATATCTATCTATATATAGATATATCTATATATCTATATATAGATATATATAGATATATATATGACATGCACAGAGGTACTCACTCCAGAAAGAGGTCACCACCAGCATCGGGCCCCTTCTTTCATTCCTTCCCTAAATATCTGTTGAACTTCTTCATCAACAGTTGTAGAAGCCAGGTGTTCAGCCTATCCTCAGAAAGTCTAATCTTCTTGAATTCTTGTGAGTGTGTTTATTCCTTTCCTTTAGACTTTTTAGGAAAAATAAAAAATTACTGATCTTCTCCTGCTAGTATGCCTTCTTCCACATTTTGGGAGGCAAATATAGACAACATTGACCTCTGCCCCTTTCCCTTGTTTTACAAACCTCTTCTTACTGCATTAACATTTGTAAGCTCTGTCTTCCCATCAGGATATAAGTTTCTTGGGGCTGGGGAGATAGCTCAGCGGTCTAAGTGCCTACCTGGCAAGCACAAGGGCCAAGGTTCAATCCTCAGGACTATAGGCCATGCCAACCTCGGAATCCCAGGTGTGTCATGTCAGCCACCAAAACCAGGCACGGTGGTGCATGCATGTAATCCCAGCCCCAGGGAGGCTGAGACAGAAGGATCACTACAAGTCCGACCTGCGTAGTGAGACCCTGAACCAAATAAATAAATAAAAGGCTAAAAAAAAAAAAAAAAGGATATCAGCTCCTTGAAGCGGGTCTGTGACTTGTTCTCCCTAGACTCTCCAGAGAACAGTACAAGCTGGCATTTCATGAATATTGGAAGAACTCTGACATCAAGGCATCACATCAGAAGGCACCACAGTTCTACTGTTTCTTATGACTAAAACATGTGCTTCCTGTCTCTTCTTTCTCTTTATTTCCTACCTATCTTGTCCCTCATGTTAAGCCACTATGAATTTTTGTTGAAAAGAGAAATGAGCAATGAAAGCAACACACTGTAAGGTAATTATTTTTATTCCTCCCAGGTACTACCTTGGTCGTCGGATGCATATCGTCATTGCTGAGCCAGACTTGATCAAGCAGGTGCTGGTTGAGAACTTCAGTAACTTTGCCAACAGAATGGTACGTAGGTTCCTTGGCTGGTCCCTCTTTGCAGTACATAGTGACTGTGTTCACTGTGGAGAGTTGGAACACCCACGTAGCACACCTTACTCTCCTTCCCCTTGTCCTGCCTCCTCTCCCTTACCTCCACCCCTAGATCCCTTGCCCACTTGCAAAAATTCTCTCTCTCCTGTTATCCATCCTGTATTTTGCTCTTTAAATTATTTATACTTTATTCCCATATGAAAGAAGCCAGTTGATAGATATTTAAGCTGTCTGACTTATTTTGCTTAATATTATAGTTTCCAGGCAGGTCCATTTTCCTACAAATGACTCAGACTTAATCTGTAGCAGAATAGTACTCCATGCTCTGCCTTTGGGTGGCCTGGGGCCACTCTAGGATGAAAGGAACGTATGACAGACCCTCTAGGGAGATGGTGGCCTTAGTTTCATTGGGTCTAGGTCAGTACTATTCAGAACTAAGCTTCCCACTGAACTTGGATTTGAGAAGGAGAGTGAGCAGAGCTGCTTCAGAGAGACGATGCTTATATTTAAGAAATGCTTCAAGAAATTGAAACTCAACAGAAGTTGAGGTTAACAAAAATACTAAAACCAGGGAAGTTTTCTCAAGCTGTGCTCAAAAACTAGAGGACTCCAGGGGGCCACAGACCAAGCGACAGAGCACACTGAGCTATTATGAGAAAATAAAGCAGAAAAGCAAAATGTCAAGGGCCTTATGTCTAGAACTCTTGATAGAAGAGTATATGAAAGAGTACAGGAAATGTAAAAGTATTAAGGTCAGAAAAGGAAAGATAAACTATATTAGTAAGGAAATTTGCCTAAGAAACACTTATTTATTCTATTCTCCAACCTACAGACCCCATCCTATCTGGAAAGTACAGAGTACTTCAGAAGTATCCTAAGGGGCCAGTGATATAGCTCAGCAGCATAAGCGCCTGCCTGCCAAGCACAAAATCTGGGTTCAATCCCTGGTACCTTAAAAAAAAGGTATCCTACTAATTTTGATGAAAAACCTCAGAAAATTGGAAAGATGATGGAAAATGGCAGAGGGCAATGTTATTCATATTTTCAAAAAATGTGGAGCTGGGAATGTTAACCGAGAAGACCAACAATTTTTATGTTGATTCCTGGAAAAAGTCTAAAGTGAATTACATAAACAGATGTTTGTAACAATCCATACCATTCTGTGCTAACCAGGTTTTGGGGAGAGATGTCAAATAAAACTTCATGTTCTATTCTTGTAGGGGTAATGGGTTGATTACTCCTAATCATTCTTCTGTTGATCACTTGGCAAACTTTTTGTACATTTGCCAAGTAGTTGTCTTGTTGCTACCTGTAAAGACAGACAGCAATGCCATCCTGCCCACAAGGTGCCACGGGGAAGGAGTGAGCAGGCTGGCAATTCATTCACCAGATATCAGCACAGCACGGCAGGGTTCCTGAGTGGGGGGCTCAGGCCATCCGGGGCATCCATGGCCAAGCTCGCTGGGTGTGAGCTCTTGGGGGGAACCCCTGCATTCTACCATGCGAGCTGGCTTTGGCTGTTCGCATTTGTTCTTGTTTTCACCATCACAACGCCTTATGAGACTGGCACCCTCAGTGATTCCTTTTCACGGACAAGGCAACCAAGGCTCAGAGAGGTTCCGTGACCAACCTTGGCCCACGCCTAACTGGAGGAGAGGCAAATGTTTGTGGCTACCACCTTCCAATGCGATCTGGTGCTCTCTGTACTGCACTGCTTCCGGTGACATTTCTAAGGGTCACAGTTTAATCCTATAATGGACTGCTCATCCAAAATGCACTCATCTTCAGACACCATGTGGCCCCAGAAGGCTGTGACAGCGACAGCCTGTCCTGCTGCCTCCATCCCCTCAGAATGGCCAAAGGAAAAGCAGACGTTTACTTCCCTCGGTGTGGACTTTGGATTCTCTACCCAAACACTGTGACACTGTCCCCTGTTCAAAGACCCCCCAAAGGCCTTCTGTCCTGCTGGGATCTTAGAGACTAAGTCTTCCCATTCAGTGACGTCATCCATACTGTCAGCAAGGAGCGCTGGCTAAAGAAACCAAGGAAGGGGTGAGTCATAGGGCCGGGCGCTGCGTCCCATTTGGGCAGGTGGCAAAGTTGCCTGACATCTTGTCATGCTTCCTGAGCTCGCCTGAGTCCCTGAGTGGCAAGACGGGACCCGACAACTGTGTGTCTTCATATGGCTCAGATGACCTCCACGATGTCACCGGAAGTGGGCTATGCTCCAATGTTTATGCTAGATGTGGACAAGGCTAATCCTTGCGTTCTCCCAGAGGGCACCAAATAACATTGTCTTCAGCCTCGGCCAATTCCTCCCCTGAACCAATCGATTGGCTTCTTGTGTTTCTCCCAGCCTACTCAGCCTCTGGCCGTTCCAGGGCCCCACATCCCAGAGCATGCTTCCAATTTCCTTCCTTTTCCACTCAACACGGGCTTATGCCTTCCGCATTAAATTCAAGTCTCCCAGAGAAGATTTAAGGACCTTATATGCTCCATCCTCCTCTCACTGCCATCCAATACCAGGTGTCACCTCTGTTGGTCTCCAAACAGTCCTGTCCCTGGAACTTTGCTAGTAACTGAGACCCCTGGGAATGGTAGGATGCCAAACGGTGGGTTGCATGTTTATTAGCAATGTCCTTGAGCCAATTTCTTTCTAAGCCTTTTGTTCTTCCTCTGGAAAATGAGGATACCACCTACATCACTGAACTATCGTAAAGCCATCACGTATCTAAGTTCTGCGCCTGCACAGTGAGTGTCAGGGGAGACCAGGACAACATCTGTTATTAAGAAAGCTCTCCACCTCTTCTGCACCCGTCCAAACACTAGCCGTTCTAGGTCTCTGTTGACTTTGCTTCCTCCAGGAAGTCCTCCCTGTCTCTGTTGACATCTACTGTCTCCCATCTCTGAACTCTTATGCCTCACTTGCTTTTGCAATTGGTCCCACTGTGCTTTACCATTAAGGAAGATGTGGCTTCTGTTCTAACTTGATCATTAATTCCTTGAGGCCTGGAACTGTGTCTTCTACTTCCTTTTCATACCCCATGGCCCAAACTCATGATTACTCAGTCTCCACCTGGAATTGCCACGGTATCAACTTCAAATTCTTCCCCAAAAGAGTGAGGTATAGGGTCTGGGGAGATAGCTCAGTGGAATAAGCGTTTGCCTGGCAAGTTCAGGGTCCTGAGTTCAATCCCCAGTAAGCTTCTTGTGTGAGGTATAACCTGAATGCAGGGATTCGATAATCATTTCTTCATTGGGGTCATTCACAAGTATAGAAAAAAACCCTTCATAGATTAGATCTGAGGAATCCCTACTGTTTATAATTTTCCATCTAGGAATGTATCCATTTAGCTTTAGCTTTGTTTATGGTCATTAAGCCAACTCCATATTCATGATAAAACAACCCTTAGTGACTCAATTTTTTTGTTAGAGTGGGATTTTCTCACAGGTTTTTGAAAGTCAAATTAAACTGGGTTCTGCGGTTCCCTCTTATCCATATGCTTATTTATCTGCTAAAGAACTCAAGGAGATTAGTGAGGCGTGATTTCTCCTTCCTGACACCACACCGCCTTCTCTCTAATAAGCCGTGTTTACTTAAGTGTTCAGCGATGGGGCTTTATTATACATTCACTCAGTAAACATTAAATGCTTACGCCATGCAAGCTTCTAGCAAACGGTCCCTTGTGATACAGAAATACTTTGGCAGATTGGTTTGATGCATTAAGTGAAGAGGAACTTAAATAATGCTTGATTCATTTTCCAACAGAAAGAGCCCTTCTCTGCTCACAAACCCAGGCTTAAACAATGGGCACCACAGGACAGCCCAGTGGAGGAGGCCCTGTCCTGGGTTTAGCTCAGGGGAGCGGGGCGCATCCCAGGGGGGACACTGACTGGTGGTGCGGTGATGCCCCAGGGAACTTCCTGACATACAGCAACCCTGAGTGAATATTTGAATTCCAGAGTCACTGAATGAAGCATTCTTTCCCCAACTACAGAACAATGGGCTGAACACTGATCAGACTTTCCCATTCCCATTTTCTGAGGCTCAGGAACCTGGGTAGGAACTGTGCTCCATCTTGCCTGTTTCCTTGCACACACTCCCTCCTTGTGCCTCCATGAATGTCCTCAGATCCTCCCCAAGAGTGCTCCACATTGGTGCAATCACAGTTTACCCTTGGATGCACGTCTATCTTCCTTAACATTCTACAAAATTCTATTGTCCCACCACATCAGCACTTGGATTGTTTTTATTCTGTGGTACTGGGGTTTGTGATACAGGGCTATATAGCCAGCCCTTTTTCTGTTTTCTATTTTTGAGACAGGACCTCCCTAAATTGATAGGCTGCCTGGAGACTGGGCTCGAACTTGTGATCTTCCTGCTTCAGGCTTCCAGAATGCTGAGACTGCCGATGTGTGCTATCGTGCTGGTCTCTGGATACTTTTTTTTTTTTTTTTTTTTTGTCTTTTTGAGACAGGGTTTCACTATGCAGTTCAGGCTGGCCTTAAGCTCACTTTGTAGCTCAGGCTGGTCTCGAACTCACAACAATCCTCCTGTCTCAGCCTCCCAAGTGCTGGGATTACAGACATGCGCCACCACGCCCGGCTGGATACTTTTTTTTACATGTTTTAAATTGCCTCCTCTTTGCTATGGGATACTCAATAAAGTCCTAAGGGTGACTTTTTTTTTTTTTATTTTAGGGAAGGGTCTACTGGGTGTTCAGGGTCTCACTACTAGATCAGACTTGTGGTGATCTGCTTGTTTACAGTCTTGCAAGTGCTGGGATCACAGAGGCACCCCACTATAGCCAATGCCAATTGCAGTCTCAGCATATTTTAGGGGCAGGGCTAGCACAGCAGGTCCTGGGGATGAAAACCCCGGCCCCTGCTCTGCGCCTGTTTGCAGGCATTTTAATCTGCTGAGCTATTTGGCTGGCCCTTGCTTTTTTTCTTTTTGAGACAAGGTTTTGTTATTCAGTTCAGGCCAGCCTTATACCACATTTAGCCTAGGCTGTTGAACTCCTGCCTCAGCCTCCCAAGTGTGGGGAATACAGGTGTGCATCACTGTGTCTGGTGTGTGGCTTTGTGTGCGCGAATCTGTTTTGTTTTGTTTTAATCTGTGGAAATTTCAGCACAGTCCACATGCCTCGGCAGAAATGGTTGTAACCAATGGTAGAATTTCCTATTCTTGGCCTTCTGTCAAGATCTGGAGTCGGGGAAGCCATGGAAAGGTGATAGGAAGAGAACTGGTCCTTACCTCTTCTCTTTGCTTTGTGTGGTTGGCATGGAAATATGGAGGAGATACAGGCCTTGAACCACAAACCCTGCTGCCTTGGAGCTAGGAGCTCTGGTCCAAGAAGGCGCCATGGTGCCTGGCCATAGTCACGCCGGCTCCCAGTTCTGCTGCTTGGATGTGGACTTGAAGTGGAAGGTGTGGCAGCTGTATGTGGGAGTTTGGGTACCAGTTTTCAGGTCCTCGTGAGCACCTCAGAGGCACGGGTCAAGCCACAACAATCTTGACTCAACAAGGGTCACATTTAAAACCATGTGAGGAGTTTGGTGACTGGTTTCATGATGGCCCTAGAAACTCAGGGACCTGGCTGCCCTGGGCTTAGCCTTTCAAAAGACTGCTCCATCTACTCACCAAATGGCCATCGAAATCACAAGGATGAGTCACTGTGAAAGCACAACCCCTTCAACCTTGGCAAAGATGACTGAAGTTCCAGGGGAAATTAGTCACAGGAAACCTTAGCACCCTCTGTGCCCGAAGCAACACCCTTTCCACAGGGGAACACTGGATCACTACAGAGTTCATCAGCCCAGAAGTTTCCACTCAGAGCTAGAAGTGGATCTCTCACACCTATGCAGGGGGAGGGGGGATAATCAGAGACCTGCCTGCAGGGCAGCACAGAAAACAGAGGTATTGGCAGCTTTGCCATAAAACTGTCCCCCTTTAACTTGTAATTGGCTCATCTCACCGATGCTTTTGAAACCCTGTGCGCCTAGAGCTCCTGGTTCTCTTTCCCTTAAACGAAACAGCGAGGAAATGAAAACATTCAGGTCCCCAAATGCGTGCAGTAAGATGTGTGCTCTGAAAAGAGTCGTGTGTGACCAGGGGAGTTCCTGCCACTTCGCTCAACCTTGCATAGTTTTCATTAGCAGTGCATTTCATGAGAAGGGCTAACCCACGTTTAGGTCCAGGTCTGAGAGAGGCAGTTCTTCCTGAAAGTTCAGACCACAGAGAACAGGGAACCCTGAAACATGGCGGAACTTCAGTAGTCTGACCTCTTTTGAGCGGGTCTCTGTTTCCTGGGAAACATTTTCTGTTGCACAGGAAATCCTTCAGCCTGAACTGAAAGATTTTTGTCTAAGAATGGATGGCCCATGGGAAGTCCCAATGACAACCTCACTGTGGCACCTGTCCCCTGCCTGGGCCTTCCTTTCGCCTGACTTTCTCAAGTCTGGACAGTGAATCCTGGAAAAGTTCAATACATGGATTTGCATTTGATTTGTAAAACTCACTTAGCCCAAGTTTTCAGCATGATAGATTTGAACTTTACCATCTTTCAAGGAACTAAGTAGTTGAGAAGGTTTGGAAGGTAGGAATGAACAGTGCTAAGTGGTATTGATTCTGAGTTCAAATGCTTTCTCTGCTTTGCAGAGCTTTTTTTTTTTTAAATTTCAAAATCTTGTCTAAGTGGATTTAATATTTCTGTGTTTTCCTAGATGCAGTTCAGCAAGAATTGATCTTTATATATTTTTTAAACAAGTACAATTTTAATTTTGTATGCTCTTGTCTTAATTTTTGTGACGTGGAAGCAGAAATAAGTGTATAGTCCTGGGGGTTTTTATCTAGGATTTGGGGGAGAGAATAATAAATAAGTCAAGAAGCGATTCTAGAGCAATCCATGGAATTAAAGTCACTGGGCCAGCAAGTTCTGAACTTCACTCCTTTCTAGCCCAATCTATTTATTTATTTATTTATTTATTTTATTTTATTTTAGCTGGCTCAGTCTGCCTTAAGGGCAGGTCTGCTAAGGCAGGTAGAGGTGGGGATTGAACCTTAGTATGCTCTCCTGACTGCATTTGCACGAGCAGGTGCTTAAATAACTGAGCTAACCAGCAGGGCCCCCCACCTTTTTTTAAATAGTCTCTCTTTTCTTTCCTTTTTTTGCCTCTTCTAAGCTATGACATGGCAGTGAAGTGAAAGGCCTTGGTTTAAATTTAAAGGAGTGAAATCAAATTCCACATCTGTTGCTTACTAGTAGCTGTGTGACCTTGAGCCAGGCCACCAACCTTTCTGAGCTTCAGTCTCCTGTGTAAAACATGAACGAGGCTTGCCTAACCATAAAGGTCTCCCCCCTAGTCATGTGGCAGTCAGCACTGACTGGGGCTGTGGAGTCCCACCAGCATCTAACAGGGCCATTTCGGGAGAAGCAAGATCCCCCTCAGGTCCCTGTGAAATCGGTATCTTCCCAGCCAAGTGAGGCAGGGCCATAGGAGGGGGATCCCCGTCCCTCTAACACTGCCTATGAGGGACTGTGGGAATCAGGATCTCAGTGCCCCGGGCTCGGCCCTTCTGCAGTCATGGCACCCAACGTGCTGCTGATATCTTTGCAGGCTCCTGAACATGCCGCAAGTGAGCTGGCAATACTCGCTTGCAGCACAACCTCCGAAGGGTCACATGTCCCCTGAACCCTTGCAAAGCAAGATGCAGTCCTCTGGGAAACCATGGCAAGTCTCAGGAGAGAATCATGGGTTTTGCCCATAAGAACATTCTCCTCACCAAGCCCAGGAAGCCCAGGCGTGGCTTTTCTTTAATAACATGCTCTTCAGGACTGTGATTCTCCGTTTTTTAGCTGACCAATGTCTGAGAGGTTAAAATGCTTTAAAAAGAATTTTTTTTTTTCCCCCAGTACTGAGGATTGAACCCAAGGCCTTGATCCTGAGCTACATCCCCAAGACCTTTTTGTTTTCTTTTATTAAACCTGAGATAGGACCTTGATAAATCACCAAGTTGCCCAGGTTGGGCTCCATCTGGTTGTCCTCCTGCCTCAGCCTCTCAGAGTGCTGGGATCGCAGATGTGTGCCACCACGCCCAGTTGAAGAGACTTAAACTGAAAGGAGAAACATATTTATTTGCTCCTAGACCTCTTAGCAGTTAGATCATGAGGCCACAACAGGCCACTGCTGTGTATCAGGGCAGTGTTTTCTAATTAGGGGGAAATGGCCTGAGTTGACAGAATAAGGTGAGAGGCATTTGATGAGTCGGAAGAGTGGCAAGTGTCACAAGTGTCTTACAGACCACCCCTCCTGCCTATCCAGCTGAACTGCAAGTTCCTCAAAGGCCCAGACTCTGTTCTTCGTCTCCATGGCTTTGGCCCCATAAACATTCCTAACTCATAACAAACAGACACCCCTCAGAGCTGAACTTGCAATCCGCCCCGCAGAAAACACAGCAGATCTGACTCAACAGCAAGCCCACAGGTTCCCTCGGCCTTGGCCAGCGCCTGTTGCAAGTGGCAGACTTCTGCTGTGTGGTTGCCAAGGACAGCCGCTGACTGCGGTCTCCATAGACTCACATCTTTCCACATCTTTCTAGACATCCCTCATCCTATGTGCCCAGGGCGTGGCTGTTTGGAGAGGGCAAGTCGAAACAGGGGCCTCTGTGGCTGGGCTTTGGGTCCCCACTTCTGAAGCTGCACCCACCCCAACCTGTCCTCCTTCTCCATCCAGGACCTTTCCCACATTTCCATCTCTTCCCCTCTTCCTGCATTTTTCAGAGAGGCTTCAAACAGGCTATCCCTTGAAGGAGAAGACAGGCTCACGGACTGTCACTCTGTGATACCCTGGTAGGATGCTAAGTTATACAAAGACAGCTTGGGCTCTGAAGGGACTTGCTTAAGGTGCTGAGGATTCTAAGGAGGTCAACTGAAGTCAAGGAGATCAACATGAACCACTGAGAGCTAAACAGCAGCCCCTCACACATGCGTGTCAGTCACCAGACAGTGACAGCCCAAGCAAGCAGCTGCAGAAGATGGAGCATCTGAGCCCTAATCAGCCTAGGGGCAGGGTGTACGGCTTAGTGGCAGAGCGCTTGTCTGGCATGTGTGAGGCCCGAGTTCCATCTTCAGTTCTGCAAAACAAAGCAAAAAACTGGCTATGGGGCTAGATATGGAGACAGAATGTCGGCTACTGGGGAGGCAGACAGAGGATCAAAACTTCAAGGCTAGTCTTAGCGAATTTAACAAGATTCCATCTCAAAATAGAAAATTAAAAGGGTTAGGGATGTGGCTCAGTGGCAGAGAAGCCCTGGTTCAATACCCAGTGTCACACACACACACACACACACACACACACACACACGATGATAATACTAATTGGCCACAGGATACCTGGGCAAGAGGGTACAGGCCTTGACATGTCTCAGTATACCTCTTAAAATGTGGCCCATGTCTGAAGACTGTTGAGTTCTGTCACTCATCACAGGGGGACCCTCCTGTGGGACCAGCAGGCAGCCTCCTTTGTTCTGGGCATCACTAGCACAACTCTCTCAGCACGTGGCCAGGTATGGTTCCCACGTCTCTTTAATGCAGATTATTAGGCCACCATGTGCTCTGAACAACTAATTTTTTAATCTAAATATAAACCTTTACAGTTCTCATCAAGCACTTAAACTTATCTGTACTGACTTATGTTTTAAAAATTATTATTGGGGCTGGGGAGTTGGCTCAGTGGAATAAGCACTTCCCTGGCAAGTGCAAGGACCTGAGTTCAATCCCCAGTCCTGCAAAAAATAAATAAATAAATAAATAAATAAATAAATATTATTATTATTATTATTATTATTATTATTATTATTTGATCATCCTGGAGAGATCAAATCCAGGGCCTTCAAATTGAGCTATCATCCCTAACCCTTTCAGAAGCTTTATTTAAATTTTGGACAGTGCCTTACTGAGTTGCCAAATTGCTCGGGGCGGGCTCCAGTTTATAATTCTCCTACCTCAGCCTCCCAGAATGCTGGTTTAGTATTTTTACAAATTGTGCATGTAACTGCCATCCATAAATTGTGCTCAATGTATCTTACAAATAAAATGCACCCGCAGGCCTGCCACCAAGTCAAGAGCCAGGGCACCTCCGGAGGGTCCCCCTGCCTCTTCCCAGACCCCATTCAGGAGCAGCCACTCTGACATCAGTCACCGTATATTATTTCTCCTGCTCTTTAATGTCATGTAAATGAAAACATGCGCTTGGATCCTTTTGTCCTTGCTATTCTTCTCAACCTACGTGTGAGATTTACTCACATCATGTATTAAAATTAATCCAGTTCATCTTTTATTTCTGTGTCGTATTCTAATGTATGAGATACCAGTTTATTCCTCTGTTGATTGGCACTTTGGTTTGTTCCAGTTTTTTGCTATTATAGATTCAGATACTACGAACCTATTAAGAAAGTGCAGTTTTGAGCCAGCCAAATAGCTCAGTGGATTAAAGCACCTACAAGCAGGCGTAGGGGCCGAGGGTTTGATCCCTGGGCCTGCTGTACTGGCCCCGTCCCCAGGGTGCACTGAGACAGCAATTGAGACTGGGCGTGGTGGCACGCACCGGTAATCCCAGCTCTTGGGAGGCTATAAACAGGCAATCACTACAAGTCTGATCTAGTAGTGAGATCCTGAACATCCTGTAGACCCCTCCTTAAAACAAAAAAAAAAAAAGAAGAAAGTATAGTTTTGAGTATGTTCCTTGCTAGATTGCATACAAGGCTTGCGTAAAGGCTTCCCAGCCCAGGACTGTGTCCAGGGCTAAAGGGTTCTAGTGGTTTCACCGTCTAGCATAACATTGCACCTTGGCACTGTTTTCACCATGTTCACGGGGCCAGGCAGTAGTGGCATCTCGCTGTGGTCTTAATTTGGATTTGTCTGGTGGGTAACGTTGCTGAGTACCTCTTCCTGCCCTCATTGGCCGTTCACACGTCCGGCTTTGTTCTTGCTTAAGTCTTTGCCTCTTCCTAATTGATTCATGGTCATTCTAACACATTCTAAATTTTGCATCAGATAAATGCATTGCGAATATCTTCCTTTAGTCTGTAGCTTGCTGACTTAGGTTCTAAGCGATATTCTTCGATCATAAGATCCAACTGACAAAAATCTTTTCTTTTGGTATTGACTTTGTCTGTGTAAGTGATCTCACCCATCTCCAAGGATACAAAGACACTGTCCTAAGGTGCAAATCTTATTTGTTGTATCTTTCACTCCTTGGACTACGATGCACCTTCAGTTAGCTTTTGTATATAAAGTAAGGTGTGGGTCTCCGTTAATCCAGGTGCCTCTGAAAAGACTCCCATCCCTACTGAATTCAATAGCACCTTTGTCATAGCTGTCTCAGTTACTTTTCTCTTGTTGCTGGAACAAAATACCCAACACCCAAAATGAAGGAAGGAAAGGTTTATTTAGCTCTCGGTTAGTGGAGGTCTCAATCCATACTCGACTGGCTCCAAGACAGAGCGGCACATGATAGCGGGCAGCATTCATGGTGGCCAAGAGCAAAGGGAGAGGGCATGGGCTGAGGCAGCCCGCAAGCCTCTCTCCCTTCTTTATAATGTACACAGATTACCCACCCCAGAGTAGACAGCACTCACCCAGAGTCCCAGCATTGGATCATAAATTAATCACAAACTCCAGAAGCTTGCCCCAGTGACTGCACGAGGCTTTGTGGGGACACCTAGATATAAACCATAAGAGAAGTCAAGAGATCATGTGTGTGAATTTATTTCTGGATCTTATTTTGTGTTTTGTTAGTCAATTTATTTATCCTTCCTTCAACATCGCTCTGTCTTAAATGTTATAACTTTACAGTCTCAAAAGATGGTAGCATGGCCAGGGAGATGGCTCAAGGGAATAAGTGCTTCTTTGGCAAGCACAAGGGCCTGAGTTCAATCCCTGGTTCCACCAAAACAATAAAAATAATTAAAAAAAAAAAAGATGGTATCTTACACACCAGGTTCTTTGATTTGACACATTGATTTACACAACAGCTTGCCACTTTTTGGAGAACTGACATCATAACACTATTGAATTTTCCAACTGACGAATGTAGAATCTCTACAAAGCAATGTTTTGTAGCTTCAGTATAGAGACCTTGTACATCCTTTGTCATATGTGTTCCTAAGTATTTAATAAGTAGTATAAATAGTTTAATTTTCTTTTCTAATTTTATGTAGAAGTAAAAGTTTTTGCATACTGAAGTTGACTTCAGTAGTCTTATTAACCTCCGTATTAATTCCAATAGTTTATTTGTAGATACTGCTTAGATTTTTCTATGCTACATGATCATGTCACCTATAATAAAACTGATAGGGCGGGGTTGCCATGTTCTCCTCGGTGCTGTGGGCCCAGGCGGCAGGCCTCACCACTTCATGGGGAAGACAAATAAGGAATTTGCATAAGACAGCTGTGCAAAATGGTGCTGGAGGACGCTTGTTTGTGCACAGAGATGCTCCTGAGAATAATCCGGGTACTCCATTTGATTTCACACCAGAAAACTGTAAGAAGATAGAAGCAATTGTAAATAAATAAATAAATAAATAAACAAACCACTACCCAGAAGGGCACGAAGCAGCAGCAGTGCTTCCCGTCCTGGACTTAGCCCAGAGGCACAGTGGCTGGCTGCCCCTCTCTGCTATGAGCAAGGCTGCAGAAGTCTCACAAGTACCTCCAATGAGTGTATATGAAGTAGTGACCTTTTATACAGTGTACAACCGGAAGCCAGTTGGGAGGTACTGCATTCAGGCCTACACGGCCACATCTTGCGTGCTCCGAGACTCTGACAGCATCCTGGAGACCATTCAGAAAAGGCTGGGAATAAAGGCTGGGGAGACCGCACGGACGAACTCTTCACTCTTATGGAGATGGAATGTTTCGGGGCCTGTGTAAATGCACCAATAGATCCAAAAATGACACCTACTATGAGGACCTGATGCCTAAGGATGTTGAAGAAATTATTGATGAGCTGAAAGCTGCTAAAATTCCCAAACCTGGGCCAAGGAGAGGTCGTTTCTGTTGCGAGCCAGCAGGAGGTCTTACCTCGCTGACGGAACCACCTACAGGACCTGGGTTTGGTGTGCAAGCAGGCCCTTTATTTATTTATTTGTTTGTTTATTTATTTATTTATTTATTTATTTATTTTTGGTCTTTTTGAGACAGGGTCTCACTATGCAGTTCAGGCTGGCCTTAAACTCACTTTGTAGCTCAGGCTGGTCTCGAACTCACAACAATCCTCCTGCCTCAGCCTCCCGAGTGCTGGGATTACAGGCCTGCGCCACCACGCCCGGCTAGGCCCTTCATTTATATTCTGTAAATATGTCACTGGAGAAATAAAATGTGAACCACCTAAAAATAAATAAACAAACAAAGAAGCAAACAAATAAATAAAACTGAGAGGGCCAAAGCACCTGCTTAGGCAGAGTGCGGTGGCCAGGGTTTGATCCCCTGAGCTCCCAGCTGCCCCCACCCCCGGGGTGCACTGAGATGGCGACTGAGAGTCGCATGATGGCACGCGCCTGTAATCTCAGCTCTTGGGAGGCTGAAGACAGGAGAATAACCACAAGTCCAATCTACGTAGCGAAACCCTGTAGACCCAGTCCTAAAATACATTAAATAAATCAATAAAACATAGTTTTATATTTTCTATAATGTCAAAGAGAAGTGTAACAGAAGACATAAGTGTCTTGTTTCCAACCTTGAGAAGAGTTACATGTTTCATTATTGAGCATGACGTTAGCTAAGGGTTTTTTGTAAATGTCACTCGTAAGATGAAGAAGCTCCCATATATTCAGAATCCATCAAGAGCTGTTACTATGAATACGTGTTGAATGTTATCATTTTTTTCTACATCTGTGCAGATTATATGTGTTTTTCCGCGTTAATCTGTGAATGCAACAAGTTACATTGGTTGCTGCCAAAGGGAGCATTCCTGGAATAAGTCTCACTCGGTTTTAATGATTTTGTTAAACATCTCATTGGATTATATTAGCTAATTTTTTTTTTCAATTTGTATCTATATTCATGAGAAATTTTGACCTGTAATGTTTCTTCCCTAAAAATCTTTGTCAGATGTTGTATTCTTTCTTCCTCCTTTCCTTTCCTTTCCTTCCATTCCCTTCTTCTTCTTCCTCTTCCTTCTTCTTCTTCTTCCTCCTCTTCCTCCTCCTCTTCTTCCTCCTCTTCCTCCTCCTCCTCCTTCTTCTTCTTCCTCCTCTTCCTCTTCTTCCTCCTCCTTTTTCTTCTTCATTTTTCAAACAGGGTTTCACTATGTAGTTTAAGGTGGCCTCAAACTCACATTGATCCTTCTGCCTCAGCCTCCTGAGTTCCAAGGTGACAGGTGGGGCCACAGCACCTGGGTTTGGAATCGTCTGGTTTATGAGATGGTACAGCTTAATGCCACATAACTGGGAACCTTGCCACACAAATCTTCTTAGCTGTGATTCCTGCAAAACAGTAGTGCTTTTTCTTTAACTCATTATTAACTTTATTGAAAACCAATAATAATTATTTAGCAAATGAAAAATTGTAGCCGGACGTGGTGGCACATGCCTGTAATCCCAGCACACTCAGGAGGCTGAGGCAGGAGGATTGTTGTGAGTTCAAAGCCAGCCTGAGCTACAAAGTG
The DNA here is from genome assembly GCA_004027165.1 of Ctenomys sociabilis. Taxonomy (NCBI): domain Eukaryota; kingdom Metazoa; phylum Chordata; class Mammalia; order Rodentia; family Ctenomyidae; genus Ctenomys; species Ctenomys sociabilis. The sequence goes on along the minus strand of PVKA01026493.1, from coordinate 14,027 downwards.
AGCTTAAGGCCAGCCTGAACTGCATAGTGAGACCCTGTCTCAAAAAGACAAAAAAAAAAAAGAAAAGAAAAAAGAAAAATTGTAGACAAATATTGAAATGTGAAAGATATAAGATGGAGACAGAGTGAATTTTAGAAAAATATTTCTGAAATGAATACATAATACGAGATTAATAATAGATCACACATTATAAAAAATTATTTACCAACTTAAATGAATATAACAATAAAGTTGTCTAAAATAAACATGAAGAAGAAAGAGTTACAGATCAGTCATATAATAGTTCACTCAGTGCCAAAATCGAGAAACTTATATTTATATAATTAGAATTTTCAAAGTAGAAAGGGGTAGGCAAGAAATATTTAAAGATTTAAAATTTCTGAATTTAGTTAAAATTATAGCCACATTTCCAAGAAAAGTGAACCTTTTGCACAAGAAATATGAATAAAATCATACCAAGATACACAAAAATGAAATTGTCCAAAACTAGTTGTAAAGAAAAAAATCATTAAAGCATATACATAGAAAAAATATTAGCTGTGTAAAAGCAAAACTAAATGGCATCTTATTGCACATTATGAAAAAAAAAAGAGAACAAGTGGGTAAGAAACTAGACTTATTTATTCAAAATACTGAGAAAAAAAAAATCTGTCACTGAATTTTGTACTCAGCAAACATCTTTGAAAACTAAAAGTAAAATATTATCCAGTCATACAAACTCAAAATATTATTACTTCCAGATGTAGCACATGAAAGTAACAAAGACCATGCTCCAGAAGACAAGAAAAGTTGCTGTATGGTTCTGGATAAAGAATACAGAGCTCTCAAAATGGTAGTTACACAGGACTACATAAAATATAATTATATTAGAGAAACCCATTTAAAAGGTCATTGAAGATTTCTACAAAAGCAGTAGTTTTTAATTTATTTATTTATTTATTTTTGTCTTTTTGAGACAGGGTCTCACTGTGCAGTTCAGGTTGGCCTTAAGCTCACTTTGTAGCTCAGGATGGTCTCGAACTCACAACAATCCTCCCGCCTCAGCCTCCTGAGTGCTGGGATTACAGGCCTGTGCCACCATGTCCAGCTGCCAAAAGCAGTAGTTTTTGATCTTTACTTTTTGGTGGCCGGCGGGGCTGATGCGGCATGTGGTGCCAGGGATCGAACTTCAGTCCCTGTCCTTGCCTAAGTAGGTGCTTTAGATGCAGCACTATCTCACTGGCCCCCCGCAGTAGTTTATCATTAAAATAACAAAGAAAACGTTCACTGGACTGAGCTAAGTGGAGAAGGTTGTGGCCATCCATTGGGTTCCAAGCTAGGGTTCAGATTTCCTTGCTCTCCAAGCCATCCAGCCACCCACAGAATTAGTTACCCGCCCCATCACATTTCCTTCTTCCCTGAACGAAGTCAAATGTTTCGCTTCCCCCGTCTAGAGACCTGCCTCTCTATGGAAGTACAAACAATGCAGTTAGGTTGGCATCACCGCTCCCAGTGAACTTGCACTGACTCCCAAGAATCATTTTTAAAAAAAAAACTCCTTTGAGAGGGGTGGGGGATTCGATCCCAGGCCTGCCATGCTGCCTCCCTCCCACCCCCGCGTGCTGAGATGACAATTGAGACTGGGCATATAGGTGTGCACCTGTAATCCCAGCTCTTGGGAGGCTGTAAACAGGAGGATCACTAGAAGTCTGATCTAGTAGTGAGACTCTGAACATCCTATAGACCCTTTGCTAAGATGCAAAAAGAAAGTCCTTTGAGAACAGGTGAGACATTATTTGTACAGAACACTGGAGTGAGATCCAGGCAGCCGGCCTTCCTGAGGTGGCATTTCTCAGTTGGGTTCTGTAAGGTGAATAGGAGTTGGCAGGCAAAGGAGAAAGGGGGTCCACATGGGGCTGAGAAGTCCAGATAAGAGGAGATAAAGCTAGTAGGAAGGACCGGAGCTGAGAGAGAGGGCGGTACTGGCAGGGCACTAACAGCATAGCAGAAGGCAGCCTCCAAGGCCACACCCAGCAGTGGGCCTAAAGACTCAGGGGTGTGAACCCAGCTCAGCATTCAGTTGTTTAGTAGGAAACACTTGCGGCCTTGACCCACACCCTCCTCCCTCCCACCACACACCTGGTCCATGCTGGACCTGTCCCTTTCTCTGAGGAGTCCTCAGGCTATTCTCAATTCCAAGAAACAGTGATTTCTTAAAACACCAGCCAGCTTCAGACACTTCTCAGTTCAAAATTCCTCCCTGCCCCCACTCATTGACAGAGGAAGTCCAAGCAGGCCACCAAGGCCACCGTGCTCAACCATCTCCCTCTGGGACCCAGCGCAGGCGGACCGCGGACTATGTATCCCCACCCCACCCCGCCGTGCTCCAAACTCCCCTTCTGAGGCTCGTGATCTGCCTTCTCCCCTGGAATCCAGGAGCACAGGAAGCTTTGTTTGGGGACAGCAGTACCCCAGTCACCTGACCAGGGCCTACCACGCATGGGTCACTCAGGAAATCCTTGTGTGAGAGGCTCACAGCCCTTCTAGAAGGCAGGAAGCATTACTATCTTGAGCGGTAGATTCAGAAACCGAGGCCTAGAAAGATCAGTTCTAAAGATCACTCCAAGACTTGAATTCAGAGGTCTGACTCTGGAAGCCACGCTCTTCCCACCGTATTACCTACCCATGTAGGGGAGAAGGCACAGCCTGGCCTTATGCAAAACTCTATCCTTCCAGCACAAGGGACTGGAAGTCAAAGACCCGCTCAGGCTCCGTGCTGTGCTCAGAAAGGCTGCGGCTTGGTGGGGCCAGGAGAAAATGCCACTGGAGAAACTGTTGGGCAATGCTAGATAAGCTTTATTTTTTTAACTACTATATATAAAGAGGTATTTTATACCTAATAACGAGGTACCATGTGGTACTCTGGTGCATGTACATGCAGTGTAATGTTTAAAAGGCTGAACATAGCTCTCTCTTCTCGCGTATTTTTCTTGGTGAAATTATTCAGTAGCTCTCTTTCCAGATTACCAGATAAAAGCAGTCGAGTCACAGCACACCACGGTTGTCACCCTACTGCACAGTGGCACACCAGAGCACCTCGTCCTCACCTAACTGGACCCTAGCACCTTCACCGATCTCTCTCCTTCACTCTCCCCCACCTCTGGTACCCACCACTCATTCCACGCTCCGCCTCCGAGGGGTACATGGCAGTGCCTTAGAAAGACCCTACTGGCCGTGATGCAGAGGGCAGACCAGTGTATGCCGGAACCAGCTAGGAGCTGAGGCAGGGGACCGAGAGAGCTGGCTGATCAGAGAGATTAGAGAGTTGTGACCAATCAGATTTCAGTTGAGAGTGAGAAGGTGGCTCTCGGGTCCGGGTTCTGAGTTACAACAGGTTTTTCGGACTTTTTTGAACCATAATTTAAAAGAAGAAATAGTGTTCCCTGCCCACACAGAATACACACAAACACACACGTGTACATGCTGAGTGTGTTCAACAACAAAATACAGGTTCTTTCTTTGTGAAAGCCCCTGTGCTTTTCACTCTGTTCGACAGCATTTGTTGCATCTCTTTCTTCTGTAAATGCTGGTGGCCACTTGATACACTGATTTCCGGGCAGGGCCAGGTCTGCTGTCTAGAAAGGCTCAGGCAGAGACTGATGGGGTCTTTGTTGAGGGTCCAGACACACAACCAGGCCACCAGGCAGGAGCCTAGAAAGCCCTGTGCTCCTGCACCCCATTCCCCCAAGACCTGGGTCTCCGCCCTGCTGGCTCTCAAAGTCCCCTGTCGTGTGTACTACTGACTGTCATCCGTAGCAAATCCTGTCACAGGGCTGGGAGGAAGGCAGGGGCTGTCCCCTGGCAAGTACAGCATCTCAGCTTCACAGAATGGCAAGAGCTCTGTGGACAGCCGGTGGGCACGGCTGCCCAACAAGCCAGTGTACTTTATCCACTGCTGCACGTGAAAAAGTGGTTAACATGGGAACATTAATTTATACATATGTTGCCACCATTTTTAGAAACTGCGCATGGACAAGCCAATTTTAAAAAATATCTGGTGTGGTCTCCTGCAGGAAAAGGTCTCCAGATTGGGAGAGTTCTGGCAGGGAGTCTAGACCAAACCCCTGTGGCCAACCTTCCTACCCAATATTCCTTAAAAGTGATACCCAGAACCTGGTTCCTGGGAACAGAATAGCCCTTCCTGAGATGAGCTCAGGTCCTACTAGTAAGTCCAATTCTACCCCTTGGGGCCATATAAACAACCTCAATGCTTTTCATGTACTGGGATATACATTCCCTAAATATTTATTGAACACAGTACCACTAAATGCCCCCGATTAATCTTTCCAAGCTTCTCCTTTCTAGTTAAATATTTATCTCAGTTACTTTTTTTTTCATTGCTGGCACAACATACCCAGCACCCAAAATGAAGGCAGTGGAGGTCTCAGGCCATACTCGGCTGGCACCAAGGCAGAGAGGCACGTGGCAAAGGGCAGCAGTTCATGGCCGCAGAAGACCACAAAGAGCAGAGGGAGGTACAGCAGCTGCGCTGGCCAGCAAGCCTCTCCCAGATTCCCCACCCCAGAGCGGGTGTAGCACTCGCACTCATAATCCTCACATTGGATCATGAATTCATCACAGACTCTAGAAACCTGCCCCAGTGACTGCCTGCCTGAGGCTTTCAGGGAACGACTAGACACAAACCATACTAACGTTCTAAACCCCAACGACTATTTGTATATTGCATCATTTAACGTCCTTTCAGCAACTCATAGCTCTTTTGCAATAACCAAATTATTGCTCTTCTTGTGGTGCAACATCTAGAAACAAGATATGACTATATTCACGGCTCCCACCAAAAAAAAAAAGGCTGATTTCAACAGAGCTTCTAGGTAGGGGAAGCAGAGAAAATGTCATGGCAGGTGGGTAGGAGAGAGATCTGAGGGTCTTGGTGACATATGACAAGGGGAGGTGGGATTTGTCCTTCAAGTGCGAGACTTAAATAGCATGCAGGCCTCAGGTGTTAAGGCTGGATCCAAATCCAACCAATCTTGATTCTTATCTCTAGTTTATTCCGCTTCTTCAGAACATAGAAACCTTTCCTCCAGTGAAACGACTTTGCAGTGTGACACAGCACAGAGCTTTGCTACTCTATAAATACACATAATGTATGATTTCCTCCTTTGACTCTGGAACCTAAACAAACAGATTATGTTCCAAAAATTCCATGAACCCATAATTTAGTGGCCATGTACTCCTAAAGAATTGCATTCTAAATATAGAGAGGTAGTCCTCTACAGAAAAATGTCCCAGCGGCATGGCTCTAATATATAATTAAATCCTCTAGATACTTCGCAGTTATATTTTATGGCTTATTTTGAGTGTTCATATTTTATCAGAAAATTATAATTTTCCTCTAAATAGGAATTTTTACAAGGCTTTTGAATTATGACGGCTGGCTTCACGTTTCAACCAAAATTAAAACAGTGAAAAGAAATAGTGTAACGGTCGTCACACATGGTTCTGGTGAGGGCTTGGTTTGGGGCCTCCCTGCCTCTGTATGCCCAGTTGTCCTGGGGCTGGAGGACACACTGCGGGTTCCGATTGTCCCCACTTGGCAGGGAGAGCTGGTTTCAGAAAGAGATAGCTGGGCCTGGGAAGGGGGCTGAGGGCGTGGCCTGGGAAGAGGGCTGAGGGCGTGGCCTGGAAAGAGGGCTGAAGGCGTGGCCTGGGAAGGAGGCTGAGGGCGTGGCCTGAGAAGGGGGTTGAGGGCATGGCCTGAGAAGGGGGCTGAGGGCGTGGCCTGGGAAGGGGGCTGAGGGCGTGGCCTGGGAAGGGGGCTGAGGGCGTGGCCTGGGAAGGGGGCTGAGGGCGTGGCCTGGGAAGGGGGCTGAGGGCGTGGCCTGGGAAGAGGGCTGAGGGCGTGGCCTGGGAAGGGGGCTGAGGAGAGTGCTGACGCCATGTTCCCCGGCTCAGCTCACTGGTGTCTCCCCAGAGACGCTTCCTGCCCATGTCATCCCCCAGTGTGGCTGCCTCGCCCTCTCTCTTCATAACGTTTGTTCACTTTCTCAAAAGTGGTGACATCTAATTTATGAGCTTATTCTCCACTTCCGCACTGGACAGCTAAGCTCTTTGGCTTTGAGCCAAGCCAAAGCCTTTTCATTCAAGACTTTTTATTTATTTGGTACTAGGAATCAAACTTAGGGTCTTCCGCTCAGCAGGCAGGTGCTGTGCCACTGAGCCACATCCCTGACCCATTCAAAATTTTATAACCAACTTCACGGGGCTAGTCTGAGTTTACTTCATACCACAGAGTACCACAGACCTGGGGACTTACCAAACAGAAATCCACTCTGTCACAATTTCTGAAGGCTGGAATCTGATGTCAGGGTGTGGCAGGGTTGGTGTCACCTGTGCCTCGCTCCCTGACTTGCGGATGACCACTTTCTGTCTTTCCATACAGTCTTTCATTGCATATCTGTGTGTCCTAATTATCTTTTTCTTGTGAGGACACCAGCCATATTGAATTGGGGCCTGTCCAAATCGGTTTGTTTCCTTCAATTATTGTTTTTCAAGGTCCTATGTCCAAATATAATCGCACTTTGAAGTTCTGAGGTTGTAACTTTATTAAGGGGACATGATGTAGTCTACAGCACACACATTAGGCATTCAGCACATGTGTGTTGAGTGAGAAAGATGAATGGAGACAGAGCATAGGAACGGGGCCCACGTGCCCCTGGAAGCACGGGCAGGTGTGCTCTGGGACCACATCTACAGGAAGCTTCTCCCTTTTCCCACCACTGGTACCCCAGAGGCTGAGACACCTGAGTCTGTCCACTCTGGGTGGGCCCAGCCCAGCCAATCCACTGGACCCCCTGCTGCAAGTTCAGATGTGATACTCCGCCCCAGGGTAGACTGGCCATCTCCAGGAAGCCCATCCTGTCTGTCCTCTGAGCACCCTCTGGAGGGTGTGGCTGCATAGTACACAGGGGCAGCCTCTCAGCTGTTTCCATGGTGATGACCGTACTGTCACAGAGCAGAACCAGGCCAGCAGGGCACGACATCTGCTGCTCCTCCAGTGCCTCTGCTATGAATCCTTGGTCATCACCCATGGACCTCTGCAGTCCTCTGTATCCTTACTAAAGGAATCTCCCATGGTCCGCTCACCAGTGGACTTTCACCAGGGTGTTTATCGTGACCTCGTATTGCTGCCAGTGGCTTTTGCTCCCTTGTCCTGACCCTCTTCCTGCTCTTTTCCATCAGGTATCAGGTTTGGAGCCCCAACCAGTAGCCAACAGCATCCTCTGCCTGCGTGACAAAAGATGGGAAGAGGTCAGAGGCATCGTGACTTCTGTTTTCAGTCCTGAAAAGCTGAATGAGGTAAGACCCAGGAAATGTGGATTTTTCCTACTGGGAACAGACTTCTGTGTCCAAGCCGAGATGGACGGCAAGCCCACCGTAGTCACTTGCCCAGCAGCACATCCAAACGCCTGGTTGCCCGGGACCCTCCGCTTCTCTATTATGCAAACATACAGGATCCAGGGCTGAGTGCCTGCCACCTCGCCAGCCTCCCCATCCATCCCCAGTTGCCATCAATCAATTTTGAGTTAATAGCACTTATGGCACTCTGGCTCAGTCCCTAGACATTGCTCAGGGCACTTTGGGGCCCCGTGAGAAAACTGGAACAGGTTTCTCGTACTTCCACGCATAATGGACCCTGTGGGGGACCTGTTAAAAACGTACATTCTGACTCAGGAGATCTGGGGTAGGGTCTGAGCACACACTTAAAGCAGCCTCCCTGCAGATGAAGTAGCTGCGCAACAGTGACACGTCCAAGAAAGTGGAGGGTGGCTTAAAATAAAGGTGAGCTCTGAATCCAGTCTTAGATAGGGAGGTCATAGCCGTGGGAGGAGGAAGGAGGTGTTTAGGGAAGATCTCGAGCTGCCTTCCTGCCCAGGATAACCCTTGAGACTGAGTCAGGGGAACAGAGTCTCCGCAAGGTGCCACCAGCTCTTTAAGGCCTGGCTCTCTCCTCTTCTAACCCAAAAGACCCCTTGCGTCTCGTTGTACCTCTAAAAGTGGGTATTGGAGTTGTCTCTCAGTCCGTTTCTCAAACACCTCATCCCAAATGCTAGGTTTTGAGCTTGATCCTGATGATTCCGTCTCCTTCAAGGGCTGATGTGGCTTTCAGATCTGTGGTGCTGAATTCCACTACAGTTATTCCAGTAACTCAGGAGTGAGAACTTGGACCCCTGTGACATGGAGCCATCAAACAGTGCATTAGTCAGCTTTGTCATTGCTGGGACAAAATACTCACCTTCCACAACTTAAGAGAAGTCTGAGTTAGCTCATGGATTCAGGGGACTCAGTTCATAGTGAGGGGCCAGATATTCTACCCAAAGCCACACCCAGGAGGTATGCTCCACCCATCCCTTGGGTGGCTATCGTGCTAATCATGTTGACGGAATCAAGCTTAACCACTCTCCCACCCCTTGTGAACTTGACACTCAAACATACCTCCTTATACCATATTTACTCCCCAAATAGACACAAGGCATAATTCCACCTCACTTAACTATCTTGTATGCAACCAAAAGCACAATAATCCCTTCCTCAGAGCCTCAACAGTTCTAGCATTTTTCACGAATCCAAGTAAGTCTTTCACCAGGCATGGTGATGTGTGTCTGTAGTCCTAGCACTCAGGGGAAGCTGAGGCAGGAAGATAATTGCAAGTTTGAGGCTAGCCTAGGCTACCAAGGCAGTTCAAGACAGCCTAAACCTGCTTCAAAAATCAAACCAAGACATTGTCTCTGAGACTCAAGGCAGATTCTTTGCTGGGAACCTCTGTAAAAGTGAAAACACATCATGTAATTCCCAAGGTACAATGCCACATGGTATATATTAACATTCCAAAAAGAAAGAAAAGCAAGATAGAAAACAATGAGGTCAAAGCAAGACTGAAACCCAGGAGGGAAAACATCAAGTCCTACAACTTTGTATCCATTATCCGGGTTCAAAGTGGTAAAGTGAGAGCTACAAAGGACCTAGGTGACCCCAAGCATATGGCCTTCCTGGTCATGGGCTACATGGCCTCTCTTTGGGCAGGGTATGCATGGCCCGCAGCTTTCCTTAGCAGCCATCTCCTGTTCCGGCACCTGTAACGTCCTGGGGTCCACTGTTCTTTAGTTCCATTCTCACAGCTTCGTGCATTGCCCTCTTGGGGGTCCCTTGCCTGGTCTCCCAGCCTTCCATTAAAATCTGGAAGGAAAGCTTTCTGACAACACAACTCATGCATTTTGTAAACTGATAAAACCAGCGACCGATGGATGATGTCCGGGTCTCTTTCTGGGCCAAAATTTAAGTTTTTCAAGTTTTTCTGCACTGCTTTTTGCCTCCAGTTGTTACTATAAGTCTGACTAAAAGCAGCCAACAGTACTCAAGGCACAGTGTGAATGCTGGGCTGCCTTTGAATTTCCTCCACGAGATTAATTAATCCACCACACTTAATCTCAGTCTCCAGCAGACATGGGCAAAATGTAGACACATTTTTTACTCACATCGCCTCTAGGCCAACGGCCAATCAAATCCTTCTCTGGTAATGAAACCTCATTAGCCTTTACTGTATGGTTCCTATCAGCATTCTGGTCCTCTGAACTCTGGCCAGAATCACTTATCAAGCTCAGCATACAGCCTTCTAGGGCTTCTCTAGAATTTTGTTTGTAAAAACAGTATATTTCTATCAGTTCCAGGATGGGCCTTGAACTCACTATGTAGCCCAGACTTGCCTTGATCCCAGCAATCTTCCTGCTTCGGCTTGCTGAGTGCTACAATCACAGGTGTGGACTACCCCACCTGGATTTCTTCAGCTTTTTTCTCCGCATTTTTCCTAATATCTGCTGTGGACTAGTTCCAAAGGGCTCTAGATCGCTTTGTCATGTTTAGTCATGTTCGGGTTCAGCTCATAGAGACCAACTTTCTCCATTAGTCAGTTTTCCTGTTGAGACACAATGCCTAACACCCACAGTGATTTTGATTTGCATTTCCAAAAGTAGGCTTTGGGTCCTGGCAGAGGACTATTTCAATTTGTTACACTAGTTCACACTCACTGGGCTGAGTGTGCGTGGTACACTCCAAGGTCTTCACATTTATAGGAATGCACATTTCTTACCACATCTCTACAAAATAGTGTTATTTCATAGAGGATGAAACTGAGGCACAGAAAGAGTGAGTGCTCTAGCCTGTGCGTGGAAGAGCCAGACAACAACCCAGCTTCAAAACTTTCTTCTTAGGAGCCGAGGAGATAGCTCAGTGAGATAAGTGCTTGCCTGACAAATGCAAGGTCCTGAGTTCAATCCCTGGTATTGAAAAAAAAAAAAATTCTTCACATCTCTTCTCTGACCTCCAAGGGACTTTCACACAGTGCTCTGAAGCCCCCTGGGACTGTCTGCAGTGTGAGGGAAGAGGAAGTGGAGCTGAAAGGCCTCTTTGGAAAGCTGGAGGCTGAGAAACTCTGTTCTCTAGGAACTGCCTCAGCTTGGAACCAGCTGAGGTATGAAAACAGTTTTCAGGTAGCAGAGAAACAATGTCCTCCTCTCTTCTTTATCTTAAGCTGTGTTAGGAATGGGATGCTGCCTGCGCAGGGGGGCTTTCTAACCCTTCTGCTGAGTGAGACAGCTGTCCAATCCAGCTCAGCCTGAGCATGCTCAGCCCTTCTTCCCAGCCCTGATCTGATATGGGTGGGCATGAGCAGGAGACAGCTGTCTGTGGCCACAGGCTGCCACTGGGGACCACTTCTTGGAAAACCACTGCTTCTTGAATTGCACACCTACACGTTTAGATTAAATTGGCTTTTTGGAGGGGCAGCCTGGGTTTGAGGGATTGGGAAAGCTCCCCGGGTGGTCCTACTATAAATCCAGGGCTGGAACCAGCACAAGTGAAGTGCTCCACAAGAAAGTACCAGAGGGGAGATGTCCTGCCTCCCCTGCGGCAGTGGGCCCTGCTCCATATTTATCTGTCATCTGCTGAGGTCTCATCCAAGAATGAATTTGTTGAAAGGAAGGAAGGCCTCCCGTAAAAAATTGTAAGCCACTGTTTAAACCACAGGGGCAAACTAAATGAAACATAAAATGCTTAGGTAACCAAGGGAGGGGGGAGAGAAGAGCAGGGGGTAAACCCAGGCTGACAGCACTCTCAAAAGCGTTGCCTCGCAGCACTTCATTTGTGCATAAGCAATAGCTACACGGTGCTACAGATGTCCAAAGTGCATCATTATGGACTTAAAAGAAAGAAAAGTAAGGCAGAAGTATTTTGTAAGGCTTGAGCTATGGTGCTTTGCTAAAAGGGATCTGATTGTTTGGGGTCTGGATTTCCTTAGCACCTTACAGGGCAGACTCCAGATAGCTCACAGTGGCATTTCCAGAACAAATCCAATGCTCCAGTTCCTGGGTCCTAGAAGGATCCAGAAGGATCTTCTGCTTTGGAACTCAGATCCTCTGTGCATTTGAGGAGGAAAAAATAAGTCTCTGCAGGGGGCTCACAAGACTAAGATAGAATGCCTTACTTTCTTGCTGCTAGGACAAAAATACCTGAAACCCACAAGTTAAAGGAGGAAAGGTTTATTTTAGCTCACAGTCTGCAGGTAACTGGCTTAGGCAGGGGGGCATGGCAGAGAGGCAGAGCAGAGGAGAAATAGTCCATAGCATGGCAGGAAGGCATGAAGAAGCAGCAGCTTGCTTTCTTTCTTTCTTTCTTTCTTTCTTTCTTTCTTTCTTTCTTTCTTTCTTTCTTTCTTTCTCTCTTTCTTTCTTCTTTCTTTCTTTCCTTCCTTCCTTCCTTCCTTCCTTCCTTCCATCCTTCCTTCCTTCCTTCCTTCTTTCTTTCTTTCTTTTTCTTTTCCTCCGGAACCAGGGATTGAATTTAGGCCCTTGTGCTTGCCAGGGAAGCACTTATTCCACTGAGCCATCTCCCCAGTCCCTCTTTCTTTCCCTTTTGTATTCCATCCAGGCTACAAGTCTCTTGCATGGTGCCACCCACACCCAGGCTGGGCCATCCATTGTCTACACCCAGAACTATGCTAAACCAGTTAGTGGAATAATCCAGGTATCACACCTATAATTCAGTACCACACACACACACACACACACACACACACACACACACTCCAGAAGCCCACCTGAGAGAGCATAAGACTTTGTGGGGGTACATGTAGATATAAGCCATGAAAGAGAGAGAAGCAGAGTGGAAGAGAAAGGGAGAGGGAGAATGAAAGGGAGAGGAGAGGAGAGAGAAGAAAGAGTAGAGAAGAAAGATGTAGAGTGTTTTTTTGTTTGTTTGTTTTTTAGGACAGGGTGTACAGGGCGTTCAGGGCCTCACTGCATAGATCAGGCTCGTAGTGATCCTTCTGTTTACAGCCTCCCGAGCTGTAAACTTGGGAGGATTACAGGCACACACCACCATGCCCAGTCTCAATCACCATCTCAGCACATGCTAGGGACAGGACTGGCATGGCGGGTCAGGGGATACAACCAGGCCCCTTCATCTGCCTAAGCAGGAGCTTTAATCTGCTGAGCTATTTGGCTGGCCCTTGAGATATACAGTATTAAGAGATTTCATGGACAGGAATCCTCTAGGTGGTGCTTTGTTATTTCATATACACTACCAGTAAACTTGAAACTTGACTAAAAATCATTTTTTAAAAATCCTAAACAGGCCGGGCGTGGTGGCGCAGGCCTGTAATCCCAGCACTTCGGAGGCTGAGGTAGGAGGATTGTTGTGAGTTTGAGACCAGCCTGAGCTACAAAGTAAGCTTAAGGCCAGCCTGAACTGCATAGTGAGACCGTGTTTCAAAAAGACAAAAAAAAAAAAAAAAAAAAAAAAATCCCAAACAGTTCAAGTCAGTTTCCTGGGCTTCATTAGAAAGGACTCCACTCCTGCAGGCAGGAGTAGTCAACTTTTCCCCCAACTCTGGAGAATTTAGTCTTGGAGAGCTCGAGTTTCTGTAGTTCCGTTTCAGGAGATGCGCAGGGAGGAAGCTGGCTGTGGGAAGCACAGAAATATGGCCGCCCATGGTATGTGAGGAGGCCACCCAGAGAGTGTGCAGAGCACAAAAGGAGCTTTCTAGGGAGAACCATATTTAAGACAGGAGCAGAGGTGAAACCTACAAAGAAAATTCTACAAAGAAGGGCCCAAAATGGAAACCAGGCAAATGTGGAAGGCAAGTGTTTCAAAGAGGATGAGTTGGCTGGGCGTGGTGGTGCATACTTGTAATCCCAGCACTGTGGAGGCTGAGGCAGGAGAATTGTTGAGAGTTTAAGACCAACATGGGCTATAAACTGAGGTCAAAGCCAGCCTGAACTGCATAGCAAGACCCTGTCTCAGAAAGACAAAAACAAAACAAAACCAAAAAAACAGGAAGGAATTGTCAGAGGTGTTAAATGCTGCTTAAATAAAAAGGAAACTCAAGAATGAAAACATATGCAACACGGATAATGTTCATGAAATGCCAAACGAATGTAAGTGTCCTCGTGATCACGGGAGGTTTCCCTCACTCACTATATTGATGGGGACCCGCAGCTTCTGAGCAGGCAGGGAACACCTTCCTTAGGAGTCCTTGCCAATTTTCACATAGGCTTTGCACATAGGCTTTCTTTTTGGGGGGGATATGGGGGAGACAGTGGCTTTATTGATGGTGTGCAAGGGCAGCAAGCCAGGGCTCCCTCAGGGGCCTGTGATGGAAGCTGTGAAGGGAGATTCTCAGTGTTGGGGCTGAGTGGGGCAGTGACTTTACAGCATGGCTCTCCATCCGTCTGGTCTCCCTGGGTCACTTACTCCTTGGAAGCCATGAGGCCCACTGCCCTGTTGCTGTAGTCATTGTCATAACAGGAAGTGAGCTTCACCAAGTGGTCATTCAGGGCGGTGGAAGAGTGAGTGTCACTGTTGAAGTCACAAGACACAACCTGGTCCTCAGTGTAGCCCAAGATGCCTTTGAAGGGACCATTTGATGCCTGCTTCACCACCTTCTTTTTTTTTTTTTTTTTTTTTTTTTTTTT
>PVKA01026492.1:0-31665 GCA_004027165.1 Ctenomys sociabilis | reverse complement strand
AACTCAGGACCTTGTGCTTGTCAGGCAAGCGCTTACTCTACTCAACTATCTCCTCCGCCCTCTCCTCTAACTTTTTTTCTTTCTATGTCCAGCTTTACCTTGAGAAGTCTTCTGTTGTGGCATCTGGTATCTTTTATTAAAGTTATTTGCACCTGTAGACAGATGCTTTTTCCCCAGGAGGGTAACAAAAGCTTAACTGGTGCCTCTTTATTCCCTTGGGAACAGGTTTTCAACAGAAATAAATTGAGCAAATGAAATAATTAAGAGACTGAGGCCATTGCTATGAAAGAAGCAATTAGGAAATTTAGGAAGGGGATGGGGTTACTTGAGATCAAACTCTGAGGGCTTTTGAGGCTATGGGAAGATAAGAGGAGCAGGTCAGGGATTTATTTCAGGTAAAGAGATCAGACTTCCATAGGAATGTAGTGTAGCAAGACTCTAAAGGCCAGTGGGTCTCCTATCAGGGTCTGTCTCCTTCTGAGGGCTGCTGTGATCACAGGCCTTTTTTTTTTTTGTCTTTTTGAGACAGGGTCTCACTATGCAGTTCAGGCTGGCCTTAAGCTCTCTTTGTAGCTCAGGCTGGTCTCGAACTCACAACAATCCTCCTGCCTCAGCCTCCCGAGTGCTGGGATTACATGCATGTGCCACCATGCCTGGCTTGATCACAGGTCTTAATGGATTTGATTCTGCGTTTCCAAATTCTGGCACACTTTGTAGCTTAGCATACTCAAATATAAGTTTTTTGATATTTTTGGCTTTTGTGAGATACTTGTGGCTAACTTAATTTTTTTCTTTTTGTATTTGTTTTAGGGTCCATAGGGTGTGGTGGTGCATGCTGGTAAGCCCAGTGCTAGAGAGGCCAGTGCAGGAGGATCACTGCAAGTTCAAGGCCAGCATGTGCTGTAGAGCGAGACTTTGCCTCAAAAAAAGAAAGAAAAAAATTGTGTGGGGAAAAAATAAAAGCTATATTTCACTTTGTCTTCTTGACAGATGGCAAATATTACTGATTTTTAATTACCTCTCTCCTTCCCAGTGCTGGATATGAAACTCTGGATATCACATCTGTAGAGAGCACTTACCTGCATGTGGAAGGTCCTGGGTTTGACCTGCAGCATTAAGAGGGGTGCTCAAACCAAAATATCAACAAACAGAAACTTACATCCAGTGAGCATTCATTCATCAAAAACCTAATGTATGCACAGCCTTCCGGGTGACAATTAGACATTTGCAAACTCTTTTTTGTCTTTGAATTTTTAATCCAAACGCTGAATCTTTGAAACCATGCCAACGTGTACTCCTAGTACTAGAGAGCTAAGGCGTGGGAAGCTGAGGCTGGAGGATCTCTTGTGTGTTTAAGGCCAATCTGGCATACATAGTGAGATAAACACCAACTAGAACTACATGATAAGACCTTGTCTCAAGTAAAACAAAACAAAATGTGTTATGTACATATACCAACTCCCTATGATGAATGTAAACATTATGTACTGCAACCATATATTATTAAAAACAAAGCACAAAACATTAAAATAAGAGAGTTGCTGGACATACTAGTACTATGATCTTAGTACTTGGGGTTAAGGTTAGAAGATCTTCAATTTGAAGCCTGCGTAGACTATATGGGAAGTCCTGGTCTCAAAAACAAAGATAGAGACAGAGACAGCATGAACTGAGGCTAGGGTTATAACTTGGTAGTAGAGTACTTGTCTGGTATGCATGAGATAAGGTCTTAGCACCAAAAATGAAAATGATAAGACAGACTGATGGCAGCATTTGGGAGGCTGAAGCAGGAGCATTGCCATTAGCTTAAGACCAGCCTGGGCTACATGGTGAGTTTAAGGTTAGCTTGAAGTATCTAGCAAGCCTCCATCTCAAAAATGAGAGGCCACCCTCTTTTGGTACTCTGGGTCGTCTGCCTTAGTCTTTGAGCACCCTCCCTGCCCGCAACCAGGGATTGAACTCAGGTACCATGTGTTTGCCAGGCAAGCATTTATTCCACTGAGCCATCTCCCTGGCCCCTCTGAGCTTTGACTTGAGTCATTGCGACAGCTATCATTGGTTTGAAGAGGCCAGACTGCGGATGAGAGGGGTAGGGTCATCTCCAAACCTTCATCTGAGAAATTCAAGGTACTTTATACAAGTTTGCTACATAGGCGATGCATTTCGCAGTATACTTACATATTTATAAACAGTGATTATCATCTGAAAGAAATGTGATTGTTGCTGATGGAGCTTGTGGTAAGACCTGTTAGCTCATAGTCAAAAGGACCAGTCCCCAGAAGTATATGTTCCCACATTGCTTGAAGTAGATGGAAAGCGGGTAGAGTTGGTTTTGTGGGACATAGCTAGACAGGAAGATTATGATCATCTGAGGCCGTTTTCCTACCCAGACATGGATGTTCTACTGACAGTCCTGATAGTCTAGAAAACATCCCAGAAAAATGGACCCCAGAAGTGGAGCATTTCTGTCCCAGTGTACCCATTATCCTGACTGGGAGCAAGAAGAATCTCTAGATGAGCACATAAGACAGGAGTTAGCTGAGATGAAGCAGGAGCCAGTGAAACCTGAAGAAAGCAGAGAGATGGCAACAGGGTTGGTGCCTTTGAGTACGGTGAAGACCAGTGATGGAATGAGAGAGGTTTTTGTAATGGCCATGAAAATGGCTCTGCAAGCAGGTGTGAAAAAAGTTCAGGTGCCTTATCTTGTGAAACCTTGCTACAAGCACAGCTCTCATGCGGTTAATTTTGAAGTGTTGTTTATTTATGTTAGTATATGATTATTGGTCTTTTTCATTTATCTATAATTTACCCAAGATTATAAATTAGAAGTCATCTTGCTACCAGTATTTAGAAGGCAGCAATGATTGTTAATAATAATAACATCCAACCCATCTGACCCGCCAGGATCCTTCCAACACTGCTCTAACAGCCCTTCGTGCACTTCACCTGATACACCAGGTGCTAATTCAAAGAATTTCTTGACTTCTTGCTTCTGTTTAACAAGAGATGGTGACTTTTGTGAATTAGGCTGTAACTGCTTTATAACTAACATGTCCTTCCTCTCCAGTCTGTTAGTTGCAGGGATTTCGGATGAGTCCCCACTTCAGAGCCTTCCTCTTCATGGAGTTCATTGGCATACCTCTGGGGTGGGCATGCACCTTTCTGAAAACATGGTCAGCCAGAAGCCTCATCATGCGGTTATGGTTTCATGTTAGTTGCCTTATAGTTACCATGTAATTAGTGCCACTTAATATGTGTTACCAAAAATGAATATATCTAACCCAGAGTAGATGTAATAGTTTTTGTATAATTTGATTTCCTAATAATGATATTTGTGCAGGAAGATAGCTCAGTGGCATAAACACCTGCCTAGCAAGTACAAGGGAGTTTGATCCCCGGCACAAAAAAAAAAAAATTGAATGTACCTAATAGTGGTATTTTCACAAAGAAAATTTTTTGTTTTAAACAAGAGAGTGTATTTAGAAATAAAATCAAGGGCCAGGGAGGTGGCTTAATGGAATAAGCACTTCCCTGGCAAGCACAAGGGCCTGAGTTCAATCCCTGGTTCTGCCAAAAAAAAAAGAAAAAAGAAAGAAAGAAAGAAAATCAGATGGAAAATTAAATAAAGAGACAATTCCTCTCTTTCATGTGGTTTGGTTATGCGACAAAGGCAGTCTAATTCTAGAGCTGTACTCCCTTCTGTTTTACTGTAGATGTTCAGTATTTATGGAGAGGGTGATGGATCCCAAAGAGGCTTTTCTTTCTGTTCTTGCTACCCTAGAGGCCTTGGATAGTGGTTGTTCTATTTTATTTCTTTAGGACTAGAATCTAGCAGCTGCTTGTCTCCTTATGTAAATTCAGGACTGCTGAATAAGGCTTGGTAGTAGTTCCTGCCCTCTAGAATGCTTAGCAGTTGTGTGTTTGTTTGGTAGCTCTTTAAAAATCTTGTTTATAAAAGAAAAAAAAATCTTCTTTGTAATCTTGGTTAGTGGCGCATGCCTGTTAAATCAGCTCCTTGGGAGGCTGAGGCAGGAAGATCTTAAGTTGGAGGCTAGCCTGACAATAAGACCCTTGTCTCAGAATGAAATTTTAAGAGCGGGCTGGTGGGTTGTGGTAGATAGAGTGCTAGTCTGTTTTCTTTTTTTTTTTTTTTTTTGGTACTTGGAGTCAAATTTATGACTTTGTGTTTGTCAGGCAGGAACTGTACTGCTGAGCTAATTCCCAGCTTTTTGGTGGAGTATTTACTTAGTACATGGTGTTATTGGGTCATGTACTTCTAAAAGTGGCTCATCAACTCAAAGTTACAGGGTTCAGCGTTACCTCTCTCCCTGAACTTAATCTCAAACAAAGAATTGAACAAAATGAGTAAAAAGCATGGCCAAGTTTGAGAAAGTAAAAATGGGATTGCAGAGGAAGCCTGGTCTGAGAAAAGAGAAAAGGGGGGTTAAAGAAAAAATAAAAGTACAGGCTGCATCTGGGAAATGCAGCATGGGCTACCATAGAAAGTCAAGGATGGATAGAAAGCTCTTGCTAGTTCCCCTCTCCTTTTTTTATGCTGTCCAAATCTTAAGAATACCTAGGAGAACTTTTATACATAGGTCCTGAGAGGCAGTGCTGGGATCCCTTACCTCAGGCTGCCTTCAGTTCTGGGCCATCCTATTGATTTTTGAAAAATGTATTTAGTGCAGCGATTCTCATGTTTTCAGTTTCCCAAGCACTGGGATTACCATGCCCAGTCTCAGTCTAGGTCTCAGCATGCCCCAGGGGCGGTGCTGGCACTACATGCTGGAGATTGAACCCTGGCCGGCACACTGGGGATCGAATCCTGGATGCTGAGTTCTATCTAAGTAGGTGCTCTAGTCTGCTGAGCTATCTGGTGGGCCCCTCGGGCATCCTATTGAAAACCAAGTTCTCATGGAGAAGCCATGTATAGGGCTTTGGACACAGACTGTGCATGTGTCCAGAATCTTATAATTAATAGTTCATGCTTTGTACCCCAGCCATTTTTCCCAGACTCTCAATGGGAGGTTCAAGGTTTGATACCCAATATTCGGGGGGGGGGTTATTCTATAGCTTGCTTTATAATAATTATTATTTTTTGATACAGGGTCTTTAGGCTAGTTTTGAATTATCATATATTACAGTCTGGGTTCAAATTTGAAATTCTCCTGCCTCGGCCTCTTGAGTGTTAGGATGTATGCTATCTTCCTGGAGTGTAGTTCGATTTTTCCCTTGGTAGGGTCTTGCTATGTAGTTCTTGCTAGCCTCAAATTCATGGTGTTCCTACTTCAACCTCCCAAATTCTGGGATTACTGGTACTTTGCCACCATTCCTGGCTATAGTTTGCTTTTAAAAAAGTTTACTATGTCTTGGAAAGTTTTTCATATCAACTCATAGTGTGCGTTCTTTTTTCTTTTTTCTCCTCAACACTGAGGATAAGACTTGGGGTCTTGTGCATAATAGTGCTGGACTCCGCTGCTAAGTTACATCCTAAGCTTTCTTTTTTTTCCTCTCTTCTCCTCCTTTCCTCTTTCCTCTCCTCCCCTTTCCTTCCCCTACCCCTCCCCTCCCATTCTCCCTCCCTTCTCCCTCTCTTCTTCCCTTCCTTTTCCTTCCCTTCCTTTATTCCTCCTTTTCTTTCTAGTTTAGGTTGGCCTTGAACTCATGTAGGCCCAGGCTGGCCTCAAACTCAGTGATCCTCCTGACTCAGCCTCCAGAGTGCTGGATTACAGGCATGTGCCACCACACCTGGTTATTTTTTAAAATAATTATATAATATTTAATTTTGGGAGTATGCAGTAGTAGCACATAAAATTATATTTATGAAACTACTAGTTATTTGCTCTTTAAATTAAGTTTAAAAGTTTTTTTTTACTTATGAGTGGCTATATCTTTGTAAAAATTCAAATAAGCTTAAGTCTCCAGGTCATCTTTAATCCTTGTCCCTTCCCCCAGCAGTTTATGTTATCAGTTTGTTTAAACTCTGCTCTGTAGTCTAGGCAAGGTATCCTATATCTGTAATCCCAGCATTCCAAGGCAGAGGCTGGAGGATCTTGTGAGTTCAAGGCCAGCCTGGGCTACAAAGTGAGCTCAAAGTCAGCCTGATTTAAGCTGCATAGTGAGAACCTGTCTTGAAAAAGAGTAAAATAAAATAAAATCTGCTCCTATCTGGTTGATATTTCTATGAGTTAGAAATGGGAGTCTCAGCTGCGTTGTTGGTTTGGAATCTCATTAGTGGCTGTTGCATGATTTGCTAGAAATTCTTTCTGCCTGTGTCATTTTATTGATAATTTTTTCTTTTGTTAACCATGCCTCATTTTTCTCTAGCCTACTTTATGTTCAACCAGATAATGTGACCATTTTGGCTAGCAAAAAGTAGTTGATTATTAGTGTTTTAGTATAGTTCAACCTTATGGTTCTAAAGCTTACAGTTCATGCTTTTACTTCTCCAGGGCAGGCGTTGGGTACATTTATGTTATATAATCCCTTCCTTGGCCCAGAACTGACTGCATACTTGAAAGGCACTTAGTAAAGTCCTGCTAGTCAGGTGTGATGACACATGCCTACAATTCTAGTACGTGGCAGTGGAGGCAGCCTCAGCTACAAGGTGAGTTCAAGGCCAGCCTGGACTTCATAGCCAAACCCTGTCTCAAAAAAAAAAAAAAAAAAAAAAAAAAAAAAAAAAAAAAAAAAAAAAAAAAAAAAAAAAAAAAAAAAAAATCTTTACTGCCTTCTCTCAATGCAGTTAGTGGTTTCACCTTCCCATAAGTGACTTGTCTTCGTGTTATACTTTGGGAAAGTATGGATGACCACTTTATCTTTAGAAAATTGTCCCTTCACTAAGGGAAAAGGCTTAAGCCTCTTGGAGAGGTATCTTATACCTGCATACAGTAGGATAGCCATGCCCAGTGAACTTTTGGAGTGAGGTCGAAGGTTTAGGCTAGCTGAGTATGCAAAAGCCCTTTTAAAATTTGAGAATGCCTAGGGGTTCAGTGTTGATTCTGTGGATCCCACCTTCCTGGACTCATAGAAAGTACTAACTATGAAAATTCAAAAGAATTTAGATTTTGTCTTGAGGTTGCCAGCTTTTTATTTTGCTAAGTAAGGATATTTAATTATATACTTATAGTTAATGCATTCTCATGGTACAATATTCATTTTTTAAAATCAGATTTTATTGGTACTTTTAAAATATACATAATAGTTACACAGAGTTTTCTAAATTGAGGGGGGAAAGGGGTTAAAGGGAAGGTAGAGGAATGGGAAAAGTTATATCATGTCCAGATACAGATTCTTTATGATGAATAGGGTAATTCGATATATTCAAAACACAAAGAGATACATATTAAATTTTTTTTGTTGTTTTTGTTTTTTTGGTGGAACTGAGGATTGAACTCAGGCCCTTGTGCTTACCTGGCAAGCACCTATTCTACTGAGCTGTCTCCTCAGCCCAAAGAGATATATATTAAATAAAATAAGTTTCATATTTCCTCTCCATTCCTTCTCCAACTGTGACCTAATTCCTCTCCCCAAAGGCAAACTAGGTATTTTGATTATCCTTCCACAGATAGCCCATGTGTTTAAAAACAGGTATGAATGTATTAGCTCCCTCCCTTCAAATAAATGGTAGTGCATTCAGATACTATTTTTTTTTTTTTTTAAGACAGGGTCTTGCCATGTAATTCAGGTTGGCTTTGAACTCTGTAGGCCAGGCTGGCCTTGAACTCACAGAGATCCTTCTGCCTCAGCTTCCTGTGTGCTGGGATTACAGGTGTGTGATCGCTGTCCTTTCCTTTTGAAACATTTGCACTATGCAGTTCTGGCTGGCCTTAAGTCACTGTGTAGCCCAGGCTGGCCTCAAATTTACAGTGATCTTCCTGTCATTCTGCTGAGCCATCTCCCCGGCCCCCCGATCTTCCTGTCATAATAGGCATGTGCCACTATGCCCAGCAATTTTAGAGATCTTTTAAAATTGGTAGAGCTGCCTTAACTCTTTAAGTGATGGCATAGTAAGGAGATTATAAAATTACTATTGTTCTTATTAGAAAGGTAAACACTAGCCGGACGTGGGGGCACATGCCTGTAATCCCAGCACTGGGAGGCTGAAGTAGGAGGATTGTTGTGAATTCGAGATCAGCCCGAGCAACAAAGTGAGCTTAAGGCCAGTCTGAACTGCATAGTGAGACCCTGTCTCAAAAAGACAAAAAAAAAAAAAAAAGTAAACTAAAAATGTGATTTCAGTATAAAGAAAAGTTTTCTTTTTTTTTTTTTTTGGTAGTACCAGAGATCAAACTCAGGGCCTTGTGCTTGTCAGGCAAGCACTTATACCCGGGCCCCAAGGAAAGTTCTGTAAATTAAATAAGTTTAGTTCGGTGAAAATTAATTCACTGCATTAATCCAAAGGCCCTATGTTTGAAAATTGTTGCTGGAGATAGTAAATGATAAAAAGGTTTTGAATATGGGTATGTTAGGACTAATTGCTGTTTTACACAGGTCACCAGCTTTTAGTAGACAGAGAGAAGTTTATAGTTGAGATATACAGGTCCTCCTCCACATTTTTGGAGAAAAATAGAGAGGAAATCCTTTCTTGTTTCTTACAACTGTATCATTCACTTTATTAGACCACATAGTTAGTCTTCTGTCAGAACATCTTGTATTTATCACATCTGTCATTTGGATTAGAAGACAGGTTTCTTAATATATAAGTACCATTAGGAATTTTGAAAAGCGTATGGGGTGTGATCTCTGTGAGAACCCACATGAAACAGTGAAGGCTTGAAATTGGGAAGAGACATTGGAGGGGGGAATTGGAATCTAAGAATCTTGGAATTGAAAATTGATAGAAATGACCTGTGGGAAGAACAAGATCAGAATTCATTTGCTGAACATTTATGGAATGCTCAGTATGTGCAGGGTACTATAACAGGTTGATGCCAAGCAAAATTCCTTAGAGGACACTCGTGTAGGTGTATAGGCTCTGGAAAGCAGGCCTGTTCATTTGGAAAGCTGATGTTTGTTAGGACAGTATTAAGGGCACACGCCAAGGATACAAATGTTGCAAATCCAAGTGATAGGGAAAAAATATAGCTAGACTATAAACTTTTTCAGTTTAGAACAGCAATGTGA
This sequence comes from Ctenomys sociabilis, assembly GCA_004027165.1. Taxonomy (NCBI): domain Eukaryota; kingdom Metazoa; phylum Chordata; class Mammalia; order Rodentia; family Ctenomyidae; genus Ctenomys; species Ctenomys sociabilis. The sequence continues at coordinate 22,539 of PVKA01026492.1, read as the reverse complement.
TTAATACATGTGTGTCTAAGAACTGCTGTGTATAGTATTTTTATTTTTAATCTTTTTTAAAATGAACATTTGCATGGTTGAAAATATTAAAAAGTATCCCATAGAATATTTCCTATTTTATCCTTCCTTCTATGCAATTCCTTCTTTTTTTGTTTTTCTCCAATCAATTTTATTGGTACAGTCTAGATATACATAATGATCTTGTTTATCATAAAGAATCCATATCTGTTCATAATAGGTACTTGGTGCAACCAAGGGACAGGGCCAGTGTGGCATGTGGTGTAGGAGAGTCCTGGTCCCTGTGCTTGCCCAAGTAGGTGTTTAGTCCCCTGAGCAGTCTTTTTTTTCTTTTTTTAAATCCATTCCCCTATCCTCCCTTCAACCCTTCTGCAACTCTCCATTTACAAAAGCTTTGTTCCCATTTTCTCCTGCTCTTTTTCTAGTTCCTCCCCTCCTCCCTGTCTTCCTCCATCTTTTGTGTGTGTGTGTGTGTGTGTGTGTGTGTGTGTGTGGTACCAAGGATTGGGGACCTTGCACTTGCAGCAGATGCTTAGGTGCTGAGCTGTGTCCCTGGCTCTGGCCTGGCCCTTTTCTTTTTGAGATAGGATTTTGCTTTGTAGTTCAGTCTGGCCTTGAACTCACTATGTAATCTGAGCTGACCTTGAACTTGCAGTGATCTTCTTGCTGTAATTACTGGGATTTCACCCAGTTCCTGGCCACAATTCCCTTTTATGTAGACAGAATTTAAGTGCTGGAAACAAACCATTTTGAGTATTTTAACCACAAAAGAATTTAAGTCAGAACATTGGGTACTCACAAAATTACTGGAAGAGATGGAAGAATGGGAATCAGGGAGGGTTATTCTTTTTTTTTTGGCGGAACTGGGGATTGAACTCAGGCCCTTGTGCTTGCCAGAGAAGTGCTTACTCCACTGAGCCATCTCAGGGAGGGTTATTCTTAAAGACTACCAGTTTGGGATGCCCATGCCTGGAGCTGTTATCTGGGGTCCACTACGTCACTACTGCCACTGCCACCCCCTACCACTCAACTGCTGCTTGGTACTCATGAAGCATGTGACCAGACATGTGACCTTTGCTACTGCAGGCCACACCAGAAGCAGCATTACGTTGGGAGCATGTCAGGGCTCTTAAGGCTTTGTCTGACCTCCTGAGTCAGAAGCCACATTTTAAGAAGGTCCTCTGGCACACGCAAAAGCTTGAGAGGCCCTGCACTAGTTCATCAGGCCAGTCATTAACCTGTAGGTCTCTGTGATTCTGTTGTCACATGTAAGCAGTTAAAGAAAAGGAGTTAGCTTTCCTATCTCTTAGATTAGAAGGAAAGTGGAATGGAGTTTCACAACCTGTTTTTGTAACTGACTGCACTTACCAAAGTAACTATTGCTGTTCTGTTCTTGTGTATCCTTGTCTAGCACACCAAAGCCAAACCAAAACAAAAGTAATAAGTCTAGGGCCAGGGAGATAGCTCAGTGGAATAAGTGCTTGCCTGGCAAGCAGCGCAAGGTCCTGAGTTTGATCCTTGATACCACCAAAAACAAAACACAAAAAACTGCGACAACAAATCCCAAACAAATCCACAAAAACAAAAAATAAAAGTAGTAAGTCCTCATACACAATATTCAGCATCATTTAAAGTAATACTTCATTATGAGCACTTTCAAAATGCTCCATGCCTGGAGCTGTTATCTGGGGTCCACTTTTTTGTCTCTTATTTCGAGATAGAGTTTCACTATGCAGTTCAAGCAGGCCTTGAGCTCACTTTGTTCTCCATGAAGGCCTCAAATTTCAGCAGTCTTCCTACCTCAAGCTCCCCAGTGCTCAGAAGACAGGTGTGCAACACCATGCCCGGCCAGAATCATCTTTTTTTTTTTTTTTTTTTTTAAACAACTGGATATTATTCCATTATCCATATTATAAAATGCTTAAAATGAACACTTTGATACAATCTGGTATGCACGATTATTTTAAGATAATGGCATATGTTAAATATAATCTAGTTGTTAACTGCTTTTTTCCTGCTTACTACATGCTGAAGCCTTTTATATATGTCTTCTCCTTTAACTGGTACTTTACAGGGCTATGAAAGCTTAATTTAATGTTTATTATTATTATTTATAATTACCTATTTTGAAACAGATTCTCACTGTGTTTTGTAGGCTGTCCTGAACTCTGTTCAAGGCTCTGACTGGCCTTGAACTTAATGACAGTCCTTCTGACTCAGCCTCCCAAGAGCTGGGATGACGTGAGTGAGGCACCATGCCTGGTTAATTTAATGTTTATAAACTAAGGCATATGTAGGTTGGGATTTGAAGCCAAGTTTGTTCTCCATAATTTATTTTTATTTTTATTTTATTTTATTTTATTTTTTTTGTCTTTTTGAGACAGGGTCTCATTGTGCAGTTCAGGCTGGCCTCGAGCTCACTTTGTAGCTCAGGCTGGTCTCCAACTCAACAATTCTCCTGCCTCAGCCTCCCGAGTGCTGGGATCACAGGCATGCGCCACCACACCTGGCTCTCCATAATTTATTTGGCCCAGTTGCACAGCATTTCTAAATGATAGACCTTTAATACTTTGGCAATGTGCTTTGGTAGAAAAGAGGTTTGGAAGGAGACCCCTTTGGATATTTTAGGGTTGGTTTTAAAGGAATTTCAATTTTTTCTGACTCAGGTATCCAGCTCACATAGAAGATATTGACTACGAAGAAGGAAAAGTACTCATCCATTTCAAGCGTTGGAACCATCGTTATGATGAGTGGTTTTGCTGGGACAGTCCTTATTTACGCCCTTTAGAGAAAATACAGCTGAGGAAAGAGGGTTTACATGAAGAGGATGGATCTTCTGTGAGTAACAGATCCCCTGGGTGGTTCTTTAATAAATGGGGTCAGCCATTGGGCAGTTCTGTTTGAGCCTTTGATGTTTTGTGGAAAGTCAGTATTATCTGGGATCAGTCCTTATTTTGACTGTTAGTTGTAGTCATTAGATTTCTGTGGCATCTAGGGCTCTTAAAAATCCCATTCTTCATCTGTTTGATGTGTTTAACATTACAGTTTATTTATTTATATATATATATATATATATATATATATATATATATATATATATATAAAATGTTATAATGTTTTTTTATGTATTTAGTATAGGGTCTATAGAGTCTCACTACATAGATTGGAATTGTAGTGATCCTCCTGTTTATAGCCTCCCCAGTGCTGGGATTACCAGCACATGCCACCATGCCCAGTTTCAGTCACCATCTGAGGTGCTTTAGTCTGCTGAGCTTTCTGGCTGGCCCTATAATTTATAAATTCATTCAGTTTTTTTTTTCTTTAAAGGCAGGGCCTTACTAAGAAGCTTAGACTGGTCCTGAACTCATGACAGTCTGTCTTAGCTTTCTGAGTGCTGGCATGACAGGCATGTGCCACCATGCTTGGCACTTTTTTTAAAAATGTATTTGGTACAGGGTCTCACTAACACAGCGTGGACTTCTACTGGTCCTTCTATTTCCAGCCTCCTCAGTGCTGGGATTATAGGTGTATGCTGGTCTAGGTGGCTCACTCAGTGTACCTGGGCCCTGGACCAGTGTGGCATGTGGTACCAGGGATTATACTCTGGTTCCTGAGGCTGCCTAAGCAAGTGCTTAGTCCGCTGAGCTATCTTGCCAGCCACTTGATTTCTTATTACATGCCTGCTTTTCTAACTTGTAGAACACTGCCTTGTATATAGCAGATCTTCTTTTGTTACGTAGAGGAATAAATGATTGAATTGTAGATTCACTGTTTCTGGAGCACTGTCTACTACATATTCTAATATAGATTATTTATTAAGCTTATTTTCTGTCTAATCATTTCATGTGTGGGTTCCATGTACACAGGATGAATGATGAACTGTTTTCCTTACATTTCATTAGTATGACTGGAGCTTTTAGAATGGTACCTCAGTTCATGGACTTAATTCTTTCTATATTTCTGGTCACAAATTGGGTGAGAACTGAGTCAAATTTCTCCTGAAAGTCAACATTGAACCTAAAACCACTGAATTTGATTTAGTTCTCATCCAATTTGGTTTGTGATCAGAATCAGGGAAAGAATTAAGTTTATGAATTGAGGTACCATTGTGATGCCAAGGCACCATTGTAATGGTTTCAAAAATGACATATAGGAGCTGGGGAGATGGCTCAGTGGAATAAGTGCTTCCCTGGCAAGCACAAGGGCCTGGGTTCAATCCCTGGTTCTGGGAAAAAAAAAAAAGACATGCAAAGTTTTAGTATAAAAATTTTTAGAACAGCTGGGTGTGGTGGCACATGCCTGAATCCCAGCACTGGGGAGGCTGAGGCAGGTGTATCACCTTGAGTTTGAGGCCAGCTGGACTACAAAATGAGTTCAAGTCAGCCTGAGCTAGATAGCCAGACTATATGTGTGTGTGTGTGTGTGTGTGTGTGTGTGTGTGTGTGTGTGTGTGTGTGTGTGAGACACCTGTAGTAATCATGCTGCTTTTGCATCTGACTCAGCTTGGATTCTGTTTTCCATTTTAATTTTCACAAAGGAATTTGAACTCTGGCTGGCCTTTTGCTTCACTTTGTTTTTTCACCCTCCACTTTAGAAGGGTGTTCAGTAGTATTCCATTTGATTATTCAGGAAACATTCTAAAGAATTTACCAATTGCAGTGTTATTTTGGGAAAACAAGATAAGATACTAAAGGTGAATGGGTGCTTCCCTTGGTAAAAGACCCATTATTACAAGTTTGGAATGGCGTTAAATAGCATGCATGAGTACCTGCTTTGCTGAACGTGGAGTAGTCTCATTCCTTCCTGCTTTTAAGATGGGTGTTTTTCCCTGTGTTCCAGGACTGTTAGCCTCACTGTTAGGGCACATCCTGGATAGGAGAGGATTTTCTCATCCTTTCATGCTTGCCCAGGTAGCTGCTCTTGGTGGGGAGGTATTGTTTCCCAACTCTCTTTGTTTTGACTTCCAGTGCCAAGCAGCAAATTGTCTTCCTCCATCCCAATAGAGTATTCCCTTTCTAGCTCTCTTATCAGCCTCAGCCTCTTTTATAAATTCTGATGTCATGTGTGTCCTATGCATTTTAATTTGTAACAGGATTTTTTTTTTTTTTTTTTTTTTTTTAGGAATTTCAGATAAACGAGCAGGTCCTTGCTTGCTGGTCTGATTGTCGTTTTTATCCAGCCAAAGTCACTGCTGTTAACAAGGATGGTAAGGCATTTGAGTTGAAGTTATTTTTGCTTGTGACAGTGCAGAGTTTGTAATATGAGAGTTTAATAGTTCATTGTCAGTATTTATTGCCTAGGAATCCTCTTTATTGAAATTAATTAGCATGCCAATAGGAAGAGATAATAAGTGGGAAGAAAACTGAAAGAAAAGGAGTTTGTTACTTTCCAAAACAATTTGTCATTCAGCTGGAAAGTGTCTCATTGTCTAGATCAGTGATGGCAAGCCTTTTTTGAGCTTTCATTGACATAAATAGCATGCTGGCATGTGTGCCATTGGTCTGTCACTACTACTCTAGGACTTGAAATTAATTTCAATGAGAAAGAAATCATGTTTCAAAATAGGTTATTATTATTTTTATTATTATTTTAAGACTTTCTAATATAATTGGTGAAATAAACTTCTATGTTCTTTTTTTTTTTTTTTTTTTTTTTTTTTTGGCAGAACCAGGGATTAAACTTATGCCCTTTTGCTTGCCAGAGAAGTGCTTATTCTACCGAGCCCTCTCCCCGGCCCCTCTCTGTTCCTTTACTTGTTTGTGAATAGCTGGAAATTAAAGGAATACCGGCAAACGTTTAAAATTTGCTTTGTGTTGCTGGGTGAAGTGATGCATATCTGTAATCTCAGCATTGAGACATCCTGGGGCAGGAGGACTACAAGTTTGAATCTTACTTGGGCCACTTAGTGAGACTGTTCTTCCAAATAAAAAAATAGGGCAGGGATAGTTCAGTGGGCAAGCCTGATTTCTATACCTGGTACCTGAAAACAAACAAAAAACAACAGCAAAAAACCAAGTTTTTGGGATACAAAGTGAGTCATGGTAGAAATTGAGATGCTGGGACACAAAACACCAAATTGAGTTGTCTTTGCTAGAGCTTAGAGCATGCGAGAAGGCAGGACAAGGGACTGGATCCAGGTAGGCTTGTTGTGTCGGCAGAAGGGTAGGCGAAGGAGGGTAATGAGCTTGCCAGAGAAGCGCTGGCATGTGCTGATAGCTTTTCAGTCTCCTCTACCAGAGTATTTGTTGTGTGGCCTTGATCTTTGAGGTGAGTAGTTGGGGCAGTCAGGGCTCGTGGTGCCACTGTTAGAAGTGACTAAAAGCTAGATTGAGAAGTTTGGGAGTTTGTGCAGTGGTAGAATGTTTAAAAAGCATGTGCAATCCATGTGTGGCTGGATGTGCCTGTAATCCCAGTACTCTAGAAGGCTGAGGTAGGAGGAACACAAATTCAAGCCTAGTCTGCAATTTAGTGAATTAGCAAGACTTTGTCTCAAGATAAATAAAAAAAATTATCTGGGATATAGCCCACTGCAAAGGCTATGGTTTCATTCCTCAGTACCATAAAATAAAAAACCAAAAAAAGGAAAATTTCCAAAGCAAGACTGTCATTGGTTCTCCAGGTCATGACTGATGAAGTCTTTAGCTTCTTGTTTCCCTAAGTTATTTTTATAAGCTGTGTTCAAAATGAAGTTTGTTATTACAGTTTTAATATGTAATATGTATTACATTAATTTACAAACTTATTTTTGGAGAAAGCTTACATATTATTGAACTATTTCAAATCCTTGTTAGTAACTCAGTTACTTGGTTGTCAAGAAGAAAAAAATACTTTGCCTTTTGAGTTTTTTTTTTTTTTTTTTTACACTATATGTTTGTGATAATATATTCATCCTGGTAGATTTTTTTTTTTCTTACTGACTTTTGAAAACATATGGTCATCATGTACATAAATTTGCTTCTGAAAAATGTAGGGTAATTTCTGGTGATACAGTGATGCTCTTCCCTTAAATAGTATCTGTTGGAGGTATACTTCTTTGAGCAAAGGCTATCCTTTTAGCTTACATGAAAGCTCTGGGTATAAGTAACTCCTTTGACAAAAAAAGGTAACAAGAGGGAGCATTTCTTTTTTTGTTCTAGGGGAGTCCCAGAGTTGGGGGGACAGAAACCGGACAAAGGGGTTAGATGAGGGAATGGCAAGGGAGGGAAGGGAATGGCAACTATCGAGAAAAAGGGTTTCAGGAACCTTGGAGCAATCTCTTAGAGGAGTAGAAATTATCTTGATGGAGGGGTGAATCATCTAGTACCTGCAGAACGTAGAATCTGGGGTCATGGATTGGAAAAAATAAGACTTGGTAGAAGGCATGTGAAATTGGGACTGATGGAGCTAGTGGAGGAGGCAAGGAAGGGGTGGGGTGGTGTGGGTGGATCCATAGAAGGGGCAGGGTTTTGTGTGAGAGCTGGGCTTAAAATGTTTCAAAATAATTATTTAATGACTAAAAGTTACTAAACCAGGGGTATGTGGCTCAATGGTAGAGCTCTTGCTTTGCATGTACAAAGTCCTGGGTTTGATCCCTAGCTACCACCACCATAACAACAACAAAAAGTCTGTGACCATATTATTGGCTATGGTTAATTAGGGTTTTAAAAAATTGGGGTTGGGGAGATGGCTCAGTAGAATAAACTCTTCCCTGGCAAGTGCAAGGCCCTGAGTTCAATCCCCGGTTCCGCAAAAAAAAAAAAAAAATTATGATTAGTAATAACCCTGAGGCATTGTGCATTATGATTAGTAATAACCCTGAGGCATTGTGCATGCCGGCTGAGCGCCCACTGCTGAGCATGCCCCTTCTCCTTCCCTTTTATTGGTATTTGTTTAAGTTTCTTTTTTAAAAGAGTCTCACTAAGTTGATGAGCCTGGCTTGCCTCAAACTTGCATTCCCCCTGCCTCAGTCATTCAAGTAGCTAAGATTACAGATGAGCACCACTGTGTTTAACTGATTAGGTTTCTTTGTTTTATGGTACTGGGACTTGAACCTGGGACATTGGCACTAAGCTACATCATCTCCTTTTTTATTTTAATGTTTTTCCTTTTATTTTTGTCTTTTTGAGGCAGGGTCTCACTATGCAGTTCAGGCTGGCCTTAAGCTCACTTTGTAGCTCAGGCTGGCCTCGAACTCACAACAATCCTCCTGCCTCAGCCTCCTGAGTGCTGGGATTACAGGCCTGCGCCACCACGCCTGGCTTGTTTTTCCTTTTTATATTTTATTTTATTTTGTATTTTAGGGCAGGATCTACAGGGTGTTCAGGGTCTCATTACTAGATCAGACTCATAGTGATTCATCTGTGTACAGCCTCCAAAGAGCTGGGATTACAGGCACATGCCACCATGCCCAGTCTCAGTTGCTCTCTCAGTGTGCCCTGGGGTCAGGGCCAGCACAACAGGCCTGGGGATTAAGCCCCTGGCCTCTGCACCTGTTTGCAGGTGCTTTAATCTGCTGAGTTATTTGGCTGGCCCTTTTCAATTTTTGAGCAGTCTTTTTTTTGTTTTGGTACTGGGGATCGAACTCAGGACCTTGTGCTTTAACACAGAGTTTTGCTCAGTCTCTAAGTCACTGCTTTAATTTATGATATTCTTTGCCTTCCCAAAATCTGTAACTAAAGATCTCTGCCATCATGCCTAGTTGTAATTAGAGTTAAAATGTTTTTTAAAGCCAGATGTGGTGGTACACACCTGAAGTCCCAGTTGTACCATTCAAGAGGCTGAGGTGGGAGGATCCCCATAACTTTTAGGCTAGCTTTGGCTATATAATTAGTTCAAGAGATCATCCTGAACTATGTAGTAAGACCCTGACTCATTAAAAAAAAAAAGGAAAGAAAAGCTTTTAAAGTGGGATAACAAGAACATTATAAATTAAAAGAAAAAATTTTTAGTTGTGCTTCCCTAATGAGCTAAAATTATGAGTCTTGAGATTATGGTTGTTCCTAAGGTGGTCATTTGCCACCATACCACATTGGTTCTGTCAACTCTGAATTCTGTTCCAGTGAATTTTAGTTAATTGAAGGACATGAAAAACATGTGAAGATTTCTTCTAAACCCTCTTTATCTGAAATCCTTAAGTCAAAGCTCTGTTGTGATGCCAGCCTTGCTGGTTATTGAAATTCATTGGAAGTGGGAGGAGCAGGGAAATCCTGACAGGAGCAGTTAGTGGGACAGGATGGATGGTGTGATAGCTGCTGTGTGGGTCGTGAAAACTGCCTTTGTGGGAGTTTTCTCCTGAGTTGCTGGAGATAGAACCTGGATCCTTGCATATGCTTGGCAAGCACTCTACTGTTTAGCTGTATCACCAGCCCAAGACAGTGATAGGTGCTATATTTGGGACTAAATTTTATCCTTATTTACTGGTGAGCATTTTCTACTTAGGTTTCGTGTTAGTATTTGTGGGATTGAGAGTTGTAACATTAGATACTCTTCTCTTGTTTTGGTTACTTTTCTCTCATTTCTGGGACAAAATACCTGACATACAGAATTAAGGAAGGAAGGGTTTATCTATTAGCTCACCCTTTGTGGAAGTTTCAATCCGTAATCCCCTGTCTTCTTCTTCTCCTCCTCCTCCTCCTCTTCTTCCTCTTCCTCCTCTTCTTCCTCCCCTTCCCCCCTCCCCTCTTCCTCCCCCTCTTCCTCTTCCTCCTCCTCCTCTTCCTTCTTTTTTTTTTTTTTTCTGTGGTACTGGAGATTGAACTCAGGACCTTGCTTGCCAGGCATGCACTTATTCTACTGAGCCATCTCCCCAGCCACCAGTCTGTAATCAGCTGGCTCCAAGGCAGAGTTGGCACATGGCAGAGGGGAGCTGTTCTTGGCAGCAGAAAACAGCAAAACAGCAAGAGCAAAAAGGGAAGAGCAGTGGCAGCAGAGAGCAAGTCTCTCCTTCCCTTATGTTGCCTTCAGGCTGTCTGCTCCAGGGCAGATGTAGCACTCAACCCCATAAACCCAGCACTGGATAATGAATTAATCTCAAACTATTAAAGTCCCCCCATCAGTGTATGAAGCTTTGCAGGATCAACTAGACACAAACCATAACAACTCTTTACCTGAAATTCTCTGCCTTGCTTCAGTTTTGTCAGTAAAAAGGCCACCACAGCTTTATGGTGCTCGGAGGAAGAGCCCTGCTGGCATGGTTCCCTTTTTACCTCCTGTAAATGGCTTAGTCTTGCTAGAATGAGGTTGGGATAGTGAAGTGACATTCATCTTTGGGCTGATTTTCTTGCCACACTTCGCCTCCTTGGTGGTTATGCTCAGAAGATGGGATTCTGGCCAGAGTAGGGGAGCAGTGGCTATATGCTCTAGGGAGCCTGGCATAATTGAATCAGAACTAATTAACAAATTGCATTTCTTAGGGCTTTAGCACTTGGAAGGACTTTTAAGGTGAGGTGTGGTGGTACAGACCTGTACACCTAGTTGTAGCACTCAGGAAACTGAGGCAGGAGGATCACAGTAGCTTTGAGGCCAGCCTGGGTAATAGGAAGGGCACTGCCGTGTTTTATCACTCTTCACCTGGGATGGTTCTTTGGTCTGAAAAGTAATCCTCATTTACAACCTTACTTAGTGTGAAGGCAGCCGCAGTTTCTGTCCTTGTTATGTCCCAAGTCTGTGTTGGGATAAAACAGGTTTTTGTTTATAGGGAATCTTTGGAAGCCATCTCTGGTGAGTTGACTCTCAGTCCTTCTTACTTGGGGGGAACCAGAGCCACTTGTCTGTCAGGTGTCTGTGCCCCTTATAAAGGACTATTTTGCCCAGAAGGCATCCTCTGTGGGAAAGTACAAGTTAACATGTGACAAAATGGGGGATTGTTCCTTAGTGTTGATCTGTGATACTTTAACTTGAGTCAGAAGGTGAGTCAGTTTCTTCTTCCTAAAAATTTTTGGATCATGTGCTTCCTCCCCTCTGCCCCAGTTCAGTCCCTTTGGGCCTATACCTAGAGTTTGTGTTTGTAACAGGTATTGCTGTGCAAATGGTTTTACTTATAGAATCTCTGGCTATAGCGGTTGCTATTTTTTGTTTTCTTCATGCTATAACTGATCCTATATTTGAATGATGGGGAAGCAGCCTGTGAACAGCTTTGCCCCAGGAAGATCTAGGCCCACACATGTAAGTGGTATATTGCCCCCAGGTCTTCTGGGGTACTGAGGATTCAGTCTAGGACCTTAGCAATGAACTTTACTCCGAGACCCCCAACTCCCCCATTTTTGAGACAGGGTCATGCTAAGTCTCCAGGTTGCCCACACTGAGTTTGAATTTGCAGTCTTCCTGCCTCAGCCTCCCAGAGTATTGGGATTACAGGCATGGGCCCTTTTTTTTTTTTTTGTCTTTTTGAGACAGGGTCTCACTATGCAGTTCAGGCTGGCTTTAAGCTCACTTTGTAGCTCAGGCTGGTCTCGAACTCACAACAATCCTCCTGCCTCAGCCTCCCGAGTGCTGGGATTACAGGCATGCGCCACCACGCCCGGCTACAGGCATGGGCCCTTATAGCCAGTTATTTATCATGTGTTGAAGGGAAGGATTAGTACTTTCAGAGTGGGTTTGTGGCTAAGCTGGTGAAGCTGGAGGGTTGCCTGGAAGTTTTAAGTTCAGCCTGGGTTACAGAGTGAGTTCAAGTCTACCCTGGACTGTGTACTAAGACCTTGTCTCAAAAAATCAAACCAAACAAATAAACAAAAAATAACAAAAATCCAAGTGAGGGGGCTGGAGAGAGATAACTTGGTGGTCTGTGTACTTGCCTGGGAAGCACAAGGACCTGGTACCACCTGCTGTGCCAGCTCTGAAACCAAGTGTGGTGGTACACACCTGTAATACCAGCGTTGGGGAGGCTGAGACAGGAGGATCACTAGGAGTCCAAGCTACATAGTGAGACTAAATTAATACATAAATAAATGATAAAAAAAATCAAAGTCAGTTTGTGGATGTAATAATTCAAATCACATTTTTGATCTCTTGCTCTGTGAAAGACCCTTTGCTAAGTAATTTTTATATTTATTTCACATAGTCTTTATAGAAATATGGAAAGGTTGTATAGTTGACAAACTAACCTCAAGGAGAAACTGCTTCAAGTGAAAAAGTGGATAAAGCTCATTGAAGGTCTGTAGGGCATCTTAACTTGCTTTCCCTATAGTATCAGGCTGCTTTTAAAAACACTGGAAAAGGGTTTTTCTAAAAGGGTAGGAGTTATTGAGTAGGCCCAGGTGTTTACTAATAGGATGGGAGGGTAGGAGTAAGCAGGCTGTACTTTCTGGATTCTGATGGTGTCTTGGGAACCTGATTGGGAGACAGGCATTGGTCTTAGTCCCTGGTCAGTGATTACGGTCAGTTCACTGCTCTTGATGGGAAGTTTTTGACATATAGTTTTGCTGTGTAGCCTATATTGGACTCAAATTTGTGATCTTTTTGTCTCAGTGTTCTTAGTGGTGAAGTTATAGGCGTGCACCATCATTATTGGCACTTGGAATTTTTTTGAGAAATTTTAAATCCAAGGGAATTGGGATAGGTAAAGTGTTTTGGAAATGGTTGGTCATAGAAACTAAGCCTAATATGTAAAATTGCTCAGAAAAAAAGATGTGGGAGAGAAGAAGGTGGGCTACAGTCATGTGTATATCACATTGATCACCCCATAGGACACATCTGAAACCCAGGCCTTCAGGAACCCATGCATGAAGAATTTGAGTCTAAGGCTTTTGGAATTCTCTGAATCTTGGTAAATGAATGGGATAGAAAAGGGCCTTAGAGTCTTAACTGTGGCAAACTCAAGAACAACAGAAATCTGTCCAGTCCAAAGGCACCTGTGTGTTCCTGTTTCCTTGTTTGTTTGTTTGTTTGGCACCTGGGATCAAACTTGGGACCTTGTGCTTGCCTGGCAGGTGCTTATATTACTGAGCTGTCTCCCCAGCTCCTGTTTCCTTGAGGAGATACACTTGCCACATATTTTGAGATACTCCTGTGGTTTCCTGACTGCTCAAAGATTGTTGGATATGCTAACTTAGTTCTTAGATGGGCAGTGTTTGGAAGCTTTGTTTCACCCAGCATGAGTAAGGACAGAAGCTTCTTGAAGGAAAGAGGTAAACCAGGTTGTGGGATATTCTTTGGTGATGGTGATTGAACATAACAGTTTTTCATCTGCCCCTGAATTACCTCCCTAACCAGGAATGCGTTTATTTTAACTTATATTACTTACATCTACATGTTTATGGCCATAGGAGAACCCTGTTATCAGCCACTCATGGAAGAATCCATGAGTGGGAATATATTCTTTTAGTGATACATGAAATCATGAAAGTAGGTTTTGGATTTCTCCCCAAAAGTAGACTTAGGCTATTGTTACCTGTTTGTTCTGATGTATTCAGATTAGGTTGTGTTTCTTGAAATCAGGGGAGGAAGTTCAAAATGAACCCTTGTCCTTTGAATACAAAAGGGTGAGGATCTGGACATTAATTATCTAAAGAAAATGGCCCCTGGGCACCCCTGACCATAGTTAGGGTCTGTGTGAATGACTGTGCCTTCTACTTCAGTGGAGTGGCTTGGCCAATAGGCAATGTGAAATCGTGGAGAACTTAGAAGTTAGTAGGAAAGCTTGGATTGTAATCATGTTTTAGATTTCCTGTGGAACTTGGGGTTCTTTTATCAAAACAAGTAAGCTTCAAAATTAACTTCAACTAGCTGAAAAATTTGGACTTAGGTGGTATTTAATATTGTCCTTTTGATTGTTAGAAATGTCTACAAAATGACAGATTTTGTTTGAGAAGGGTCTGTTCAGAATGCTGTAGCTTGCTCCACTTTTATTTGAGGACAGTCTCACAGCATAGTCAGGGAAAGATAAGAACAGTCTGTTGTAAGTCATTGTTGAGAATGTGGAGAATGGCTTATGTTTTCATCTTTAGGCCTCCTTCATCATAGTCTGCCATTGCATTGCTGGTGTTTTATTTCACTAAGCCTAAGTATATGTCTTGAAATCCTGCTTGCCAGCTAGTTTATTTCTGTATTGGTAACATCTGTGATAAATAAGGTTTTTTTTTTAATACTCAGGAGTAAAAGGTTAGCATGTAATTATCAGTTGTCTGTCCCTGTGGGTCTTAGATTTTGGCATGCATGTGCATCATAATCACCTGGAGGACTTGTTAAAACACATTATGTACTTGTTACACACATAGTCTCAGTTTCTGATTTTTTTTATTAATTAATTAATTAATTTTACTTTTATTGACATACAAATATCTATGAGACAGTTTTAAGATACCTTGACAAGATGGATTTCATAAATTAATACATTGCAAACTGTTTTCATAATGTTTAAAAGTTACTGCATTTCTTTCTTTCTTTTTTTTTTTTTTTTTTTGGTAAAACCAGGGATTGAACTCAGGCCCTTATACTTGCCAGGGAAGTGCTTATTCCACTGAGCCATCTCTTCAGCCCCTAGTTTCTGATGTTTGAGGTGAAGCTGGTCACTTGCATTTCTGAGTAGTTCCAAGGGTTTCTCAGGCTGCTGGTTATACTTTGAGAAACACTGGTTTACTGTAAGCTTGGTACTATGTGAGGAATAAACTGATATGAGATCTACTATCTGGCCTTAAAGAGTCTTCAATTTATGATCTATAAAGGCAGAACTAACCAGGAAGCTCTGAAAGCTAGGTGCCAAATGATCTTAAAAGTTAAGAGCAGGGGAAATTTGCCAGTAGCTGGATAGCCAGGGACCTTTTACTGAACTATTTTGCTCACTTGAGCTGACCATCAATGAGTGCATATTCTAGACAGGAAAGCACTTTGATAAAGATGTAGAGATCGAGTTGGGGATGTAGCTCAATGAGGAAGATCCTGGGTTCAAAACCAACCACTGGTTTTAAAAATATAGTGGAAATGGAAGTGTTATAGACAATTTCAGTGGGTAGGAAGTAGTAAGTTATTTAGAGTTAGTATTTGATGCTGGTAAAGAGAAATAAACCTGTAAAATAATTTGGTTTAGAATCTGCCAGACTTCGAATACTAGAAAAGACAAGTGTTTACACTTACTTAGTAGAGGAGACTTGACATTAACAAAGTCCTGTTTTTAGGACTGGAGAAGTGATGTGGGAAGAGAGTGTACAAGAATAGGGTAAAAGCCTCAAAAGCCAGGTAAAAGCCATCTTATTACTCAGCTACCTGGAAGATTAAGGCAGGAAGAACCCTTGAGCCCAGGAGCTTTTTTGTTTTTTTTTGGAGGAGGAGCTGATGGGTGGGAGTGAGAGAGGTTTTTCTTCCCCCCATTTCATGTATTTGGTACAGGGTCTCACTGTGCAACTTAGGCTCATAGTGTTCCTCCTGTTTTCAGCCTCTCCAGTGCTGTGATCACAGGGGTGTGCCACCATGTCCGGACTTGGTGGATGGCTCAGTGCACTCCAGGGGTGGGGCTTGTGGGGCATGTGGGACTGGGATTGAACCCTGGTCCCTGTGCTTGCCAAAGCAGATGATTTGATCCACTGGGCTGTTTCGCTGGCCTTTTTTCTTTTTGGCATAGAAGTTCTGTGCTACCCTGAGCAAAAAAGTTGGTGGGACTTTATGTTTCCTTTACAAAAGGAAAATAAAAATAGAGTGAAAAGAAAAAACAGGCAGGTGTGGTGGCTCACACTTTTGATCCTTGCACTTGGGAAGCTGAGGCAGTGGTATCACTGCTAGTTCAGGTCTAGCCTAGCCTGGGATACATCAGATAAGAGATAGATAGATAGATAGATAGATAGATAGATAGATAGATAGATAGATAGATAGATAACCACAGGAGGTCTTAACTTCCTTGTTGTATCCTTCTGTTCCCATCTTTCAGGCATTTTTATTAGGTGGAAAATTGGTTCTGAAAACAGCTGTTTACCAGTGCTAAGCCATTACATGATTTTCAGTGTGATTCATCAGTAATCTTCATAAGATGGTGATTCTTTTTTTAAAGTTCAGGACAAAACCAAAAGGAGCATAAATTAGTTTTAAATTGGAAATGTTTGAAAGCTTTGGTTTGAGTACCATAAATGAAATCTTTTATGATTAGAGGATTATTGAGGAGATAAGAGTATTTGGAGGATGAGTGTAGCACAGTGGTAGAGTTCAGGTTTAGCATGAGTGAGGCCCTGGATTAAATCTCCAGCATCCAAAAAAAAAAAAAGGGATGGGGACTATCTAGGATTCTAGCTTGTTTTTTGAGCAGGGTGTAATGATCCTTATTAAATAATTTCTTCTGGTAGGGAAACAACTGACAATATGGCAGGCAGCATTTAATATTTTGGTGACCTTTACATTAAAATATTAAACAGATCATTCATAATAGTTTTGAGGTTAATGGAACTTAAGAAAATACCTTTACCAGAAGTTTTAAAGTTTAAAATGTGTTATTCCTCTTACCAGGTGTAGTGGTTTACTTTCCAGCACCCACAGAAGCTGAGGCAGGAGAATCACAAACTCAAGTTCAAGCCGGGCGTGGTGGCGCATGCTTGTAATCCCAGCACTCGGGAGGCTGAGGCAGGAGGATTGTTGTGAGTTCGAGACCAGCCTGAGCTACAAAGTGAGCTTAAAGCCAGCCTGAACTGCATAGCGAGACCCTGTCTCAAAAAAAAACAAAAACAAAAACAAAAACAAAAAACAAACAAACAAAAAAAAAACAAACTCAAGTTCAGCCTGGGCAATTTAGCAAATTTAGTGAAACCTTGTCTAAGAAAAAGGCCACTTCAGGAGCTATTTTCTTTCCTTATTTCTGATAAAACTTAAAAAAAAAAAAAAAGAAGATATTACTGCTTCCAAATTTTGAAAAGATTACATACAAGAAGCAATTGGCCAAGGAAGAAAGAAATAAGCATGCATTTCCTCACTTTTTTTTCCTTTTGGAGACAGGGTCTTGCTATGTAGTTCAGACTGACCTTGAACTCATCATGTAGCCCAGGTTGGCCCCAAACTGAAGGTGATCTTTCTGCCTCAGCCTTCTGACTGCTGGAATTACAGGTGTGCACCACTATGACCAGCTTTTTGTTGTAGATATTTGAGACAGGGTCTTACTTTGTACTCTAGACTGCTTTTCTACTGTGCAGCTCAGGGTGGCCTTTTAGCAGTCCTCCTGTTTCAGTCTTCCCAGTACTTGGATTATAGGTATGTGCCACCAGGCCCAACTTTTCCTTAATTTTTTTTTAAACAATATGGTGCTTTGATCTTGACCTAAATTAAGTGCAAATTATTTTCATTTTCATGTTGTATCATAAAAAGGAGTTTTGTGGATCAATTTTTGAGTTATATGGATAAAAGGCAAACTGTCGTCTTGACTGAGTTAAAGCAGACATACTGTTGCCTTGAGCATAAGATGACCAGATTTGATTTTTTGAGGGTGGTGGTGGTGCCTCATGTCAGACTTAGAACCTCACACGTGCTAAGCAGATGCTCTGCTACTTGGCTACATCCTCAGCCCTGACTATGTTTCTTAAAACAATTTTTTTAAACATATATGTATATTATGTGGTTGGATCTCCCTTGTCATTATACTTTGAAAAATTGCTGCTTTCATGAACTATGAGTTAAAAATCATATCTTCTTGAATTTTAGGTACTTACACTGTGAAATTTTATGATGGAGTAGTTCAGACTGTCAAACATATTCATGTCAAAGCTTTTTCCAAAGATCAGGTGAGAAATGTGGTTTTGTGCTTTGTGTTATGGATAATGCTAATATTGTACTTTTTTTTTTTTGCCTTGAAGAAAGACATTACATTCATGATGGAAAAAAATTGTTCTTTCCAGCATATGACATTTTGACTAGGAAGGAATAAAAAAAATTTTCAGGAATTATAAGTATTTGTCTTCTTTTATCATTTCCTTTTGTCTCCTTTTATAATTTTTTAAAAAATGCTTGTACTTGAATAATGTTGTGTGTTAGCTGCTTTCCTCATCTTTCCTGAAAAGTATATGGTTACTATTCTTTGTTTTTCTCCTTGGACCCTGCCCCTGAGCTGATTCCCAATCATAGGGAATTTAATATATTGATATATATTTGATGTAGAGTCTCACTACACAGCTTGGACTTATAGTGATCCTCCTGTTTTCAGCCTCTCCAGTGCTGGGAATACAGGCGTGCACCACTGTGTCGGGACTTGGTGGCAGGGTCAGTGCACCTGGGCATGGGGCTGGCATGGCATGTGGTGCCAGGAATCAAAGCCTGGTCCCTGTGCTTGCCAAACCAAGCACTTGGTCCGCTGAGCTATCTTGTCTGCCCTTATAAAGAATTTGTTGAAAAAGTGGAGAAGATTTAGAACACATTTTCTCCTCATGACCATGACTTAATGGTATGCAGACCTTCTTTGCCATGAATTTTGCATCCATTTGCAACAGATGTGCCTGGTGTGAGAATATTGTGTGGCTTTATGTCCTGTTCACCTTGTAAGCAAGCACTATCCATCCAGATATGAATTGTCTATAATTGTTAAGATACTTTTCTCCTCATTTTTTTTCCTTTAGCTTTTATTTATTTATTTTTTTGTTTTGGCTGGCTCAGCCCTCCCTGAGGGCTGGGCTGGCACTGTATGTGGTGCAGGGATCAAACTTCCTAAGCTTGTCTAAACAGGCCCTTTAGACCACTGAGCTGTCTCACCAGTCCTATCGTTTAGTCTTTTTCTTTCTCATGTTTAATGAAATAGTTAAAAAAAAAGTAGAGATCAAAACTTGGATATTAATATTTTTTAAAACTTCGATATTTATTTATTTATTTATTTATGTATTTAGTACAGAGTTTACAGGGTCTACAAGGTCTCACTACACAGATCGGACTCAAAGTGATCCTTCTATCTCAGCTTCTCAAGTGCTGGGATTACAGGCATGCACCACCATGCTCAGTCTCATTTGCCTGTTTTAGCTCCACCCTTGGTGGAACTGTCACTGCACATGGGGATCAATCCAGTCCCTGTGTCTGCCTAAGCAGGTGCCTTAATCCACTGAGCTATCTGGCCAGCCCTAGCTGTTGAGACAAATTAATAAAAAGTTTTGTTAAAGCAAGTTAATGAAAGGTTTTATCCCCAGTTGTAGGAGCACATGGCTATAATTTTAGTGCTGAGAAGGCTGAGGCAGGAGGATCGCTGAGTGTTCAAGGTTAGCCTGAATTAGAGTGAGAACTTGTCTCATAAATCTGAAAAACAAAATAATGGCTTTATTACTGAGATGTCATAACTTGGACTTGCCTTTGGATGGTGGATAGTGATTGATAGGGACACTCCAGTGATTTTGTAACTTGTTATATAACCTGTAATGATTGAATACCTCTTGTACTTATCACAGATTTTCTTTTTTTTATCACAAATTTTCATAAATTCTTCTGTACACATACTGAAAATTGAGGTATACCTTTAAAGGTAGTCTCAAGAATGTTTTTGTTCTTTGTTGGTTTTCCTCTTCAGAAAATTTACAAAATTGTAAAGCTTTAGACCTGATTATATTTTCTATTTGTCTCTCAGGCATATAGGGAGATATACTGCACAAGGTTATTTTGGCCTCAAATTTGGCATTTATGTGTTACGTTTATCAAATTTGTTCAAAAGCAGTAAATTCAAAACTTTTCATGTAATAAAGTCAATAAATTGATAGCATTCTGATACTTTGGCTAGAAGTGGGTATCTTACCAGTTGAGGATTTGTGGGCACCTCACTTCTTGATGGCCAGTGGCTGTATCTCATCTTATCTTATTTCTGGCAGATTGTGGAGCACAGACCAGGGTCAGTTGGCATTTTCTTTTATTATTTATTTATTTTCTTTTAATTGATGCAGTCTGAGCCTTCACACTGAGCTTAAAAAACTCCTTTTTTAAAAAATTTTTTTGAAACAGTTTGCATTACTTGCCCTGGCTTAATTGTCCAGGCTGGCAACAACCTGTGACTCTCTTGCTTAAACCTCCCCTAGTGCTTAGACTGTGGAGATTCACTGGCATGGCTGGCTTATTTGGCATGATGATGCACATTTGAAAGACTGAGGAAGGAGGATCCTTGAAAGTTCAAGTTTGAGACCAACCTGGGCTAGAAAGTGAGCCTAAGGACAGAATAAGCTGCATAGCAAGGCCCTATCTCACAAAGACAACAAATAAATAGAGAGAGCAAGCAAGTGTGTGAGCAAGCAAGCTTGAACTTAAAAAATATTGCGTTTGCTGTAGGAAACTGAAAAGTGCTAAAATGACAAAGAAAATAAGGATCCTGCCATCCATGCTGGGTGTGGTGGCACATGTCTGTAATCTGAACCCCCAGGAAGCTTGGGCAGGATGATTGTTTGGAGTTTGAGATCAGTGGGCTTCAGAGTGAGCTCAAGGCCAGCCAGAACTGCATAGTAGGACCTTGTCTCCAAAAAAAAAAAAAAATTATCTAGTGTAATTGTACTTAATGTTTTGGTGGATATCTTTGTTTTTTTTTTTTTGTGTGTGTGTGGGTGTACATATTTCCGTATCAACGTTGTAACCATGTGGTATATTACTGTTCTAGAGCTCTTTACTCTTCAGAAAATATTTTCCCAAGTTCTTAGTACTCCCAGAATGACTTCTAATAATTATATACTGTTCTGTAATATGTATATAACTGCCTTATATTTGTAAATATAGAGTAAAAGTTTGGTCTTTCTCTACAAATTCTGTTACTAAGAATTCTAGTTCAAAGGTATCTTTTTTTTGAGACAAGGTCTCACTGTATATCCCAGGCTGGCCTCAGACTCTTAGTGGTCGGTCCTCCTGCATCTGATTCCTGAGTGTTGGGATTACTGGCAAAACTATAAACTTTTAAGTCCTGAATTGCCAATACACTCCCTCTGGAAGGGAAACAGCAAGATTGATTGATTCATTGATTGGCAGTACTGGAGACTGAACTTGGGGTCTGGGGCCTTCACACTGAACTATAATCCCAAATACCCCCAACCTTCTTTTTTTGAGATAGTGTATGCTAAATTGTCCAGGCAGGCCTCAAGTGTTTGATCTTCTGCCTCATCTCTCCAGACTGCTAGGATGTTAGGTGTGTGCTGCCACACCTAGCTGCAGTTTACATTTCTGCCAATAACTTGTGAGAGTTTTTTTTTTTTTGTAATAATTTTTGTGGACTGGGAAGATAGTTTAGCTTCATAAGCACTTTCCTCATAAGCACAAGGTCTGGAGTTCTATCCATGGCAAAAACAAACAGAATAAGAAGTTTTGTGACTTCACAAAATGTACTTTTGCTTATTAATTTTCCATATGGGGTAAATTAAGCTTCTGTTTTCTTTCTCCTTTTTTGGGTCGGGGAGGAGCCAGGGATTGAACTCAGGCCCTTGTGCTTGCCAGGCAAGCACTTATTCTACTGAGCCATCTCTCCGGCCCTATTTTCTTAATAAGTATTTAGGTACTCCTTCCTGCTTCCAGTACAACTTGTGTGCTTGATGTATGCTACTTTCTGGGGATCTGATGTGAACGTGGTCCTTGCTTTGTCTTAAATCTTTGAAGAGTGATGTATACACAAATAAACTTCATTGTAGTTTTAGAAATTCCAGAGCTTTCAAAGCTGGCTTATTCTTATGAGATCGTTGTGCCAGTGTATGAGATATTTAGGATGTATTTTAAAATAATTCAGAAACATAGTAACCAACAAATAGCGCTTCCTTTCAATGAACAAAAATAAAGAGTACCTCAGGAACTTGTATTGAGCACAGCCTTTACCTGTGGTTCTTGTTTAGGCAATTTTTATTTGTATGTTTGTTTTTTTTTTTTTCTTTACAGACAGGGTCTTGCTATGTAATCCAGGCAGGCCTTGAACTTGAGATCCAGCTACATCAATCTCCTGAGTGCTGTGATTACAGATGGGATAGGCAATCTTAATAGTTTTCCTATTTAACATCCATTTACCAGTTCAGGTTTTTTTCTCTACACAAAAACTGGACAGCAGCATTCACTGGACAACCGAGTTAGGCTTTTGAAAAGTCCTTGGTCAGTAAAATCAAGATTAAGCACAAAGGATTAGTATACTTTCGTAGAGTATCTCTGTCAGAAAGAGTGCTTTCAGAAAAGGGATCTTGGGTAGTTTTCCTTTTAACTATTGTCTAATGATTTGTTCATCATCATGAGAGGGATTGCTCTGTCTCAGAAGGAATTAAAATGGCAGTTTTCTTTCATTTTAGGATTGGTTCTCACACCTTAGAGTGCAGGAGGATATTTTTGGTGGTGTTTTCCATTATGTGACTCAGCACATGTTCTCTTAATTTCTGTTTATTTCCATAAGTTTTCAAAGTGCCCCCTAATTTTGTATCTGCAAGTAATCACAAAGTTTGTTTCACTGCTATTTTGCTCATTTTAGAATATTGTGGGTAATGCTAGGCCTAAAGAAACAGATCACAAAACTCTTTCATCATCTCCTGATAAACGAGAGAAGTTTAAAGAGCAGCGAAAAACCACAGTCAATGTGAAGAAAGACAAAGAAGATAAAGCCTTAAAGACAGAAAAGCGACCCAAGCAGCCTGACAAAGAAGGAAAGTTAATCTGTTCTGAAAAAGG
>PVKA01026491.1:0-31666 GCA_004027165.1 Ctenomys sociabilis | reverse complement strand
ATTTTATAATCACCCAAAGAATCACATACAAAGAGAGCACAGAAAATCTGTCTATACACTAAAGACCAAGGAATCAAGCTGAGGACCTGGATCCCACAGTAATGTCTTACATGATTCCAGCTGAAAACCTAGAGCCCATAACAATGCTCCCCATGAGTCTACCTGGAGATCAAGAGCCCACTACAATGTCTCACACCCAAACGTCAGTGGTGGAAGGTAGAAAGTCTGTGCTGGTGGGATGAAGGATCCGTGTTAGCAGGCTGAGGGATCTGCACTGGAGCCAGTGTGCAACAGTCAAAGTAAGAACCAGAGCTCTGCCAACAGGCACTACAGCTGCCCTCAGCAACAGTCAGGTCCTGAGCAACTCTGATGATGGGAACAGATGAGTCCATATAAAGAAAGCAGGCGAGACACGCTTCTTCGGCAGATTACACAGTGCACCATCTTCCCCTCCAGACCCAGAACCAAGGAATAAGGATGTGAAGACTGGGCTTCAGGATGACAGAAGAATTGTGGAGGAAAAAATAAAAATACAAAGCATGACCTCTGTTTGGTTTCTAATTTGAACAAGCTGAGAAAAATAAATTTTAAATACAACCACGCAAAATTGGAGATTGTTGGGTACTAGATATTATTATGGAATAATTGTTAGTTTTTAGTGTTATAAAAATGTTCTAGTTGAGCTGGGCATGGTAGCATGCTCGCCAGTAATCTCGGCATAATGGGAGGTTGAGGCTGGAGGATCACAATTTCCAGCCCAACTTGAGCAATTTAGCAAGATTCTATTGGATGCAGCTCAGTGAGAAGGCCTGGGTTCAATCCCCAGTAACATCAAAGAGAAAATAAAAGTTAATAGTTTTTTTCCCTTAACTTGTTATTTTAGATACATATTTATGGATGAAATCATAGGATGTCTGGGATTTGCTTAGAACTAATTCGGGGGAGGTGGAATAAATAAAACAAAATTGGCCATATGTTGATAATAACAAGCTGGGTGATGAGCACTTGGAGAATCATTACATAATTCTATCTTGTGTATGGCTAAACACTACCATAATAAAGTTTTTAAGTGGGAGAAGTAGCCGGGGAGAAAAAGAGAAAAGAGAATGTTTTCCCCTTCTTCAACACCTGAGCACCACGAACAGGCTGAGTTGACTCTGGAAGAGACAAGCAGTTGATACAGGAAAGCAAGAAAGCTGCTGAGATGGCTCCAAGGCACACGCAGCCCTGGAGGGCGTTGGTCTCGCTTTTGTTCGAATAAGGGACCACAGCCTCTCTTAAGTGTCTTATCTGCAGCTCTAACAGCAGCAACCTCTACACCGCAAGCTCAGTTCCTACCCATTCGCTAAGGTCCAGTGGGAGTCGTAGGTCTCTTGCGCCTGCGCAGCGCTGTCCTCCCCGGGGCTAAGAACCCACTCCCTTCACCCCATAATCCCCCGCGCCGCTCAGAACCGAGCACTTGGGACCGAAGCCTCAGGCTTCAAGACCAGAGCAAGGTGAAGCAGAGGGTGTCGCATGGCCTTCTGGGAAGTGCAGTTCGCTAGCCGGGCAAGAGCCACCACTTAATCGATTCACAAGACTATTCGTCCCACAATACACCGCGCGCACAGCGGCTGAGCGGTATGTTGCTGCCCCCACGTGGTTGCTGAGCGGTTATCCTTGAGTCTGGGAATCGTGCCGAGAAGTGTAGGAGGGGAAGCAATGCTGGAAACTTTGTGGGTCGCCCTGGGAACCTCTCAGAAGCCTTTCCAAAGGATGAGATTCCCAGACTTGGACCAAGAATGGGCGATAATAATGAAATTGGAGGAAGGCCTGCTATAAGGATTAAATAAAATCATGACAGTTACTGTTGGCTGCATAGTATGGTTATTACAGATAGTACTTGTGGAGTAAGCATTTTCATGTGCCAATCGCTGCTCCCAGGCTTTACATGTATTAGCTGATTTAATCCTCTTAACAGCCATTTAAAAAATTATCAACTCCCAGTACAGGAGTTGAGGCCCAAAGAAAAGAATAATGACCCAAATTCATTAGTTGATTAGTGCCAGCATTGGGATTTGAACCCAGACTGTAAGGTTTCAGAGTCTGCTTTTTGCCTGTGACTATCTTATCACCGAACTAAATTATCCTGTGGTTGTAATTAGCACATGAATCAACTCAAGGTGGCTATCACATGTGAATCTTGGAGTTGGTGACTATCAGTGCTTGTTCTGTCCAAATTAGTGATACAGCCCTGAAGCAGGACAAAGTTTACAATCAACACAGATTTATAATTAGCACATGAATCAGCACAGGTCTCTGTTCACAGGCATCAGATTTCTGATTAGCACTTGAATCAGCAGTGGTTTGTGTCAGAAGCTGGAGTCATTAAGTTTCTGATTGGCACAAGGATCTTCATATAGAGATTTTATTCTCCCCTGGAAAGGCCTATTCCTTTTTGGTCCTGGTGACCTCCTGTGATGTGGCCCATGGCTCTCTCTTGCTACCGTTACCACCAACAGATAGGTTTGGTGATTTCCTTATTCCTCCTCTCTCCCTCCTCTTGCTCCTAATGGAATATCACAGGACAAGCACAGATTCAAATACTGTTCATTCTCCTTCTGCCTTATAAGGACAAACAAGTTTGGTTCGTGGTCACGTTCTCCAGTACCGGACCTAGCACACAGTGAGGGTTCTGTAAATCCTGGACACTCATTTCATCTTTCTGCACTGACTTAGAGACAATATCAAGACAAGGCTCTCTCTCTGTCTCTCTGTCTTTCTCTGTCTCTGTCTCTGTGTGTGTGTGTGTATGTGTGTGTGTGTGTGTATGTATGTATGTATATATGTGTGTGTGTGTGTACTGGAGATTGAACTCGGGACCCTGTGCTTGCCAGGCAAGTGCTTATGCTCCTGAGCTATCTCCCCAGCTCCAGCCAGGCTCATTTTGCTCTCATAGGGGTTAAATATAGTGAGTACAGTGGTGCATACTTGAATTCCAGTACTCTGGGAAGATGAGGCAAGAAAATAAACTCAATCCTAACATGGCTAATTTAGGAAGACCTTGTCCCAAAACAAAAAAGCTGGGGATGTAGCTCAGTGTGGAGATCCTGGGTTTAATCACCAATGTTAGGGGAAAGGAGAGGTCAAATGTGTGGTCACCTACTTCAAAGACAGGGAAGCATAGTAGGTAGATGGGTGTTCAGTATGGGACTTGTAGAGGGTGGAAGGAAATCTCAGAGCCTCCTTGGATTATAGATATGATGCTAGTCATTAATGCTGGGAACATCATAATTCACACTCCTTTTGTATAATTGTGGCTGGGCACGAGATACCTAATCTAAAATATATTCTCAGCCCTCCTTGTATTGTGATGATTGTGTGACTATTTATGGCAATACAGAAAGGAAATCTGTAAGTCATTTCTGGTCAATTCTTTGTTTCCAGTTCTGGGAGTTGAACTCTGGGAGTGCTGAGCTATATCCTTAACCTATTTTTTTCTTATGAGATAGGATCTTGCTCAGTTGCCCAGGCTGGCCTTGCACTTGTAGTCCCCCTGTCTCAGCATCCCAAGAAGCTAAGATTATAGGCATGTACCTCCAGCTGGATAAGTCCACAGGAAATGGGTAAACCTCCATCCAGCCTCCTCACAGTTACTAGGTTGAAGGAAATCATTACAAGTCCCCAGGAAATAATGGAGTCTCAAGATTAACAAGCCTAGTGCGTGAATCACCAAATGGAGGACTTCTACCAACTAAGTATAACACCTGTGAGAAATAAAATATTGTATGAAGTCACTGAAATCCCATGGGTTATTGATTACAGCAGCTGCATTATGCTAATACACTGACCATTCCTTTCTAGGCCCCTGATACCCATAACATTTGAGCAGCAGTCACTCTTTGAAATGAGCCTCTAATTCCCAGTTGTGGCATTCAGGCTTTCATGCAGCATGTCTATACTGTGGCTCAGAGTCTCTAAGCTTGCTGTCTATGTTTCCTGCCATTCTTTGCACAAATGTAAACTTTCACCCACTTGTTACGGAAGCTTTCTTCCATTCTGATTGCTAGAAGTTCTTAAAGGCCCCCCTGATGTTACATTTAGGTCTCCCACCATTGTTAAGCAGAAACCTCTTGTACAGGGTCTTTGTAGATGCCAGGCTATGTATGCTGTGGCACACAGGCACAGGGGAGCTGCACAAAGTGGGATAAGAGTCCCTTTGCTGCTGATTGCTGGGACCTGTCGTCTGATTCAGGGTGGTTAGTGTTATGGGGGGAGGAGAGTGCTCACCTTCCTGATCTTCTCTTTGGACGCTACCATGTGAGATGCACCTTCAGACCTGACCTTCAGTAAGTTGCTGGTCTTCACTCCAGATCCATGTGCTGATTATAATAAATCCAAGCTAATGCCAGAGAACCCCACTGGCTAGACTTGGGTTGGTGGCTGCTAGTTGAGGAACAGAAGGACACTATTTCCATTCTCCTTGCTCCGACAACCTGCTGGTTTCAAAGGGCACTATGTCCCTTTACATTGTGACTCTTTTTCTCTAGATTGACTTCTCTGATTTGAGTGCACATACATGAATTGTGTGCATGTGCTTGTGTGTGTTTATGTATATAACCCATCCTTTGCTGATGTTTGATGTGAATCTCTGTTTCGTGTGTGTGTGTGTGTGTGTGTGTGTGTGTGTGTGTGTAAGAGAAAATCTCTGTGTGTGGACTGCTGTTTCCACACGTGATCTCTTGTGTGGTGGGCTTGATGTGAGGCTGTATTTGAGTTTGTGTTTTGGAGATATATCTAGCGTGCGTCTATGTCTCCCTATCTCAACACGAGGCCCTGTAACTGCATGTATGTGTTTCAGAGAGTTGTGGATATGTGAGCATGGGTGTGCCCCCTGTGTGGCTGTGTACATTTGGCCATATTCTGTGTGCATTGGACTGTGCATAGATAAGAGCAGTCTCCTTCTCCCCAAGGCCTCCTCAGCTCTCAGGCAATTTAACCTCATTTTTTCTGCTGTGGCTGTTTCCGCTGCTTCTGACTCCAGATGTTGCAATTAAGCAAATGCAGCAATTAAGTAGAGTCCCCCAAACAACCATCCCACCAGGATCCCCTTCCAGGAGCTAATGAGGGGTTGTAGCATATGCAGACCCACATAGCACTATCCAGGCACTCAGGGATGCCAGGCTACGTATGCTGTGGCACAAAGAGTCCCTTTGCCCACCTGCTCCATGCATGCTTCTTCTTCAGGTCTCAGCATGATGGCGCCTAACTCCAAGCAGCCTCCCAGACTGTCTGCAGATGTCATTTTCTCTCTTTTGGAATGAGAGTCCATTGAAGGCAGGACCTGTGCCTCATCACCATGTTTACCACAGTGTCAACTAACACGGCCAAGCCCAGACCTCCACAGCCAATGCCAAACTAGTGGTAGCACCCTAATCTGTGCCTGGCTGCTCCTGCACACACCTGGGCTGCTACTGTCCCTCAACTTAGCGAGTTCTACCGTCGTGGACAAGCTCAGGCTTGGGACCACTTTTTTGTCATCTCAGATCTCAAGTGACTCTCAGTGCTCAGGAACACTCATCACCCCAGGAGGGGAAGAAGTGGAGAATCAGTGCCCAGCCCCTCTGAACTTCACCTCAGAGAAAGGTAGGGATGTTCTCCAAGGTTCCTTAAAGTTCTCCAGCAGAATGGAGCCTCAATGTCTAGAATTAACCTGCTCCTTATTAAAGCTAACTTGGGTTAGTTTTCTCTGTCCCTTGTTTCACTCTCCTCTCTCCCTTGCCCATCTCCTGGGATCACCCCCAAATTCCGTCCTGCTTTCAGGATTGTCTCCACCACCCTCCCCAGCTCTACCACCTTGTAGGTCTCTGAAGCTTTTTGCAGCCCTCTTCTGAGTTTCTGAGCAGCCATATTGGCCGTGCCAGGCCAGGAGCATGATGAACTTTGCTAATGATGTGGAAAAGCGGGCCCCACGCTGAGTTAATTTTAGCTGCATTTTTTTAATACACATAAGTAGAAGGAGCCAAAAAATCTGTTCTGAAACCTTCAGTAGAGCTAGGGGTGCGAGAGTGGATATGCATTCACACCCCACCCCTGAGGTCACTTAACTCCTCCACTCAGATGGGATGCTCACGGTGGTTTCCAGGACCATTCAGGCTCCCCTGAGTGGGGCATGTCCTCCTCAGGCCACCTAGACCAAAATTTGTTTCCCTTTGGATTAGGGCTCCTGGAAGATCAAGTCCCCCAGGCTGCTATAACCAAGTTCCACAGCCAGGTGTGGAGGCCATTACTCACACCCTCTTCCCGTGATACCATCTTCCAGGACAGTGTGGGACACTTCCTCACCTCCCCTACCCCGGCACCCACCCCTGTGAGTCATGTGTCGGCACAATTCCAACCAGGGTCTTCCGTGGGCAGTGGATCTGAATGGGAGGAGGAGAAGATAATGGGCCAACCCGACCAGACCCCCGCCTCTGACCCATTTCGTGTCTTCTGCTCCTCCTCAGGACTCTGGTCAGTGTATCTTGAGATCTATTTCTAATCCTGGAGGGCACAAGGTTTGGGAGCCAAGTTTTCCCCTTGCAACCAGGGAAAGGAGACTTGGGAAGGAACAAACGTCAGGCCTGTTGCTGGGCAGAGCTCAGGTAAGGAAACTTCGCCTATGTAAGGGACATTCAGATAGGTGCTACTGAGCGGTGTGTGTGTGTGTGTGTGTGTGTGTGTGTGTGTGTGTGTGTTACATTCAGGGCTATAAATGAGTACACAATACACATACACATATTCACATTCAAGTTGCCCCAAGTGCTGTTAGCACTCACATGTGTGCATGTGCGTGCGTATGTGCACATCTCTCTGTTTCTGCCTTGTCCTTGTCTTCTTTCTCTCGCTCCTTCTGAATCCGTTACTGTCTCTGTATTTCCATCTCTTGTGCATCTGTATATTTCTATCCATCTGTCTCTCGGTTAAAGCCTACTCATCTTTTTGTCTCTATCGTCTCTGTTCTCTTGCAATCTCTGCATCTCTGCCTCAGTCCCTCTATATCCAGGGATTCTCGCTCCCAGCAGCGCTAGGGCGACTCCATAGAAGGTGGGGCCAGGGGCGTGCCTTTGAGGGGGGGCTGCCTACGCCTTTAAGCGCGGGTACGCGCGGGGCCTGCGCCTTTAAGCGCGGACGCGCGCGCGGCCCTGGGTTCCCGGCGAGGAGGCCGCGGGAGCGCCCGGACCCGGCCCGCCTGCCCGGCCCCCGCCCGGCCCCCCGCCCCAGCATCGGCGGGGGAGGGGTCTCTGAGCGCGGCCCCTCCCCCGTGCGTCCCTGCCCGCCCTGCGGTGTCCCCCGGCCCGCGTGTCCCTGTCCATCTGTCTGTCCGTCTGTCTGTCGGCGCCCAGGCCTTGCCCCACCCAGGTCCTGGGGCTGCCCCGCCGCCCCCTACCAACCGCAGTGGACCCCCTCCCTTTGGACCAACCCCGACGCAGGCCAGGAGGCAGGCAGCCACGCTGTCACCCTAGACCGAGGGCTGGCCCGCATCTGACATCAGGGACTTACACCCAGAGATTGGACCGGGAAATCCAGAAACCCGAGCCCGGGAGTCTGATCTGGGCTCAGTTCCCTGCGATCCGGCTGTGGAACCCCAAGACCTGGACCCTGAATCCTCTATATCTGGGGCTGGAATCCCAGCATCTGTCCCTGGGACCCCAAGATTTGGAAGCTGAATCCCATGATTTGGAGATGGACCCCAGGATTTGGAATCTAAACCCCCAAATGTGGAGCTGAACTCTGAATTCTATGTCTGGCACCTTGAAATCCGGAACTGGATTCACAAATCTATACCAAGAACTTACTATTTGGAAACTGGACCTTGGAATTTGAGTCTCAAATTCCAAGATCTGAACCTGAGGACTCCAAGGGGCCCGAATCTGATTGTGAGCCAAGTCCTTGCTGCAGACCTGAATGCTGAAACTCAGGGTGAGACCTCCAAATCTTGACTCAGCAGCCCTGTATCTGAACACAGAACCCCAATATTGAATTCCAGGACAGGACTTGAGACTCAGACCCTGAACTTCTCCATTTGGCTTTCACACCCCAAGACTGGAGCTGAAAGACCCTGGCCTGGAACAACCAAAACTGGGTCTGGATGTCTAATGCTGGACCCTAAAGGCCCAATATTTGGAGGTTTGGGAACCAGGTATTGAGATCTGGAGACTGTGGCCACAGATTTGAGCTGAGACACAACAGCGTCTGCACAGAAGTCCTGGGACAGAGATGGCATGACCAGACTCCCGTTGGAGAGCCCTGACCTCTGAGCCCCTTGGAGCCTGAGGACTCTGCTCCCTGGGGTGGCTTCCTGCTCAGGTAAGGCCACTGTGGGGAGAGACTTGGAAAGGGGGTTCTGTGCCTGGGAGTGGAGCTGCAGTAGGTGAGAGCCAAGTCCTCTTTGTCACTCGGGTTTTTCCCTAGAAAAAGATCTTCTTCCATGAGTGCCTCCAGCTCCTACTATTTGCAGCATTCTTTGGACATTTGACAAGCTCTGCCCCCTCTGACCACCCCATCCTCAGTTGCTGTCTCCAGGCCTCTGACACCACTGCCTTTACCGCTTTTCACCATCTGTCCTGCCTGGCCATCTCCAGCTGCCTCTGTTGTCCACCGCTGCTCTTCCACTTTCTTCACCTCTCTTCCTTTTCCAAAAAACAGAAAACAGGGTCTCATGGTATAGTTCAGAGTAGCCTTCAACTTAGCATATAACCCAAGATGTCCTCAAACTTGTGATCCTCCTGCCTCAGTCTCCTGAGTATTGGGATTACAGGTGTGCACCACCACGCCCCAGCCTCTCCACCTCTCTTCTGAATGACCATTTCTGTTCACCTTTCCTCTCTCTGATCATCTTTGATACCCTTGTCCACAGTTTTCCTCTCCAGCCACCTCTGCCTAGTGCTTATCTCAGGCACCTCTGTCCATGGTACTCCTCATTGTCTACCATTTTTCTCCCTAGCTGCCCTGTCCATTTCTACTCTCTGGCTACTTCTATCTTCCCTTTCTCTG
Source organism: Ctenomys sociabilis (assembly GCA_004027165.1). Classification (NCBI taxonomy): domain Eukaryota; kingdom Metazoa; phylum Chordata; class Mammalia; order Rodentia; family Ctenomyidae; genus Ctenomys; species Ctenomys sociabilis. The sequence goes on along the minus strand of PVKA01026491.1, from coordinate 22,651 downwards.
ACCATCTTTCACCATCTCTCTTGCCTGTTGTCCATACTTGACCCTATAAAGCTGTTTGTTTCTGTCTCTGTCATTTCTGTCTCTGTCTGTCCTCTGTGTCCCTCTGTCCCTTTCTCATACTAAGAATTGAACCCAGGCCCTTACACATGCTTGGCAAGCACTCTACCTCTAAGTTGCATTCCTGGACTTTTTAATCTTTTAAATTTTGACACAAGGTCTTACTAAACTGCCCAGCAGACTGACCTCAAACTTGTGATTCTCTTGCCTCTACTCCCACATTGCTGGGGTTACAGGCATGCACACCACACCCAGCTTTCTTTTTCTCTTGTTCATTGATTGCTCTAATCATGTCCACCATCTCTGGCTGCCTTTCTACTGATGAGCTCTGCCTGTACCCCTCATCCTGGCTATCTGTCCTGGTTGTTGGCTGACTCGGGTGTATCTGTCCTTTCTCTCTCTTACCTCTCTGACTTTTGACCATTCCTGACCACTTCTCTTTCTGACAGATGGACCACCTCCAACTTCTTCTCCTGTTTGTCTACCCCTCATCTTGACCACTCCAATCACTTCCTCTGTTTTTGCCTGTCTTCTTGACCATCTCTGACCACTCCCCTCTTGGGCCATATCTGACTCCTTCTGGCTGTCTACCACCTAATCACTTTTTCTTGCTATAACCATCATTGACCATGTGTTAAACCATGTCTGAAGCCCTCTAGCTTACCATTTACTTATCCTGGACGGCTTCCTGTTGTCTGGCTATCTCTAGGGATCTCCCTTCCTTCTGACCATATTTTTTTTGTTGTTGTACCAGGAATTGAACTCAGGACCTTGTGCTTGCCAGGCAGACACTGTGCCACTAAGCTATATCCCTGGCTGTCTTCTGGCAGTCTTTGTTCATTTTTGCTCCCTCTGTCTCTGGGATACATCTCTCTGAGTCTCTGACCATCTTCCCTGGCTTTGGATCTGCTACTCCTCTCTGACCATCTTTGATCAGCTCTGCTCCCCTCAGCTCACTGTGAGCATCTCTCCTCATCTCAGACCACCCAAGCCCCCCAAGGGGCCACTCTCTCTGCTATCCCTGAAGCCTGCCTTTTCCCTGCAGGCCGCCCCGCCCGCAATGGCCGTCTTCCCGTTGCTCCTTTGCCTGCTGCCGCTGGCCCCTGCCTCGTCTCCACCACAGCAAGCTACAACCAGTCCGTGTCCCCGCCGCTGCCGCTGCCAGACTCAGTCTCTGCCCCTAAGTGTGCTGTGTCCAGGAGCAGGCCTGCTGTTCGTGCCACCTTCACTGGATCGCCGTGCGGCTGAGCTGCGCCTGGCGGATAACTTCATTGCAGCTGTGCGCCGCCGTGACCTGGCCAACATGACAGGCCTGCTACACCTGAGCCTGTCTCGGAACACCATCCGCCACGTGGCAGTTGGTGCCTTTGCAGACCTACGAGCCCTCCGTGCCCTGCATCTGGATGGCAACCGGCTGACCTCGCTGGGCGAGGGTCAGCTACGTGGCCTAGTGAACTTGCGACACCTCATCCTGAGCAACAACCAACTAGCAGCCCTGGCAGCTGGTGCTCTGGACGACTGCGCCGAGACACTTGAGGACCTCGATCTCTCCTACAACAACCTTGAGCAGCTGCCCTGGGAGGCCCTGGGCCGCCTGGGAAACGTCAATACTTTGGGCCTCGACCATAACTTGCTGGCTTCTGTGCCTGCTGGCGCCTTTTCCCGCCTGCACAAGCTGGCACGGCTCGACATGACCTCAAACCGCCTGACCACCATCCCACCTGACCCACTCTTCTCCCGCCTACAGCTGCTCGCCCGTCCCCGTGGCTCCCCTGCCTCTGCCCTGGTGCTGGCATTTGGTGGGAACCCCCTGCACTGCAACTGTGAGCTGGTGTGGCTACGGCGCCTGGCTAGGGAGGATGACCTCGAGGCCTGCGCCTCACCACCTGCCCTGGGGGGCCGCTACTTCTGGGCTGTGGGTGAGGAGGAGTTTGTATGTGAGCCACCTGTGGTGACCCACCGATCACCACCCCTGGCGGTACCTGCAGGTCGACCAGCTGCCTTGCGCTGCCGGGCAGTAGGGGACCCAGAACCCCGTGTGCGTTGGGTGTCACCCCAGGGCCGGCTGCTGGGAAACTCGAGCCGTGCCCGTGCCTTCCCAAATGGAACTCTGGAGCTGCTAGTCACTGAACCGGGCGATGGTGGCATCTTTACCTGCATAGCAGCCAACGCAGCTGGCGAGGCCACAGCAGCTGTTGAGCTAACTGTGGGTCCCCCACCACCACCCCAGCTAGCCAATAGCACCAGCTGTGACCCCCCGCGGGACGGGGATCCTGATACCCTCACCCCACCCTCTGCTGCCTCTGCCTCTGCCAAGGTGGCTGACACCGTGGCCCCTACCGACCGTGGTGTCCACGTGACTGAGCATGGGGCTACAGCTGCTCTCGTCCAGTGGCCAGATCAGCGGCCTATGCCTGGCATCCGCATGTACCAGATCCAGTACAACAGCTCAGCCGACGACATCCTCGTCTACAGGTGCTGGGGCCAAGCAGTGGGACAGCTGGGGCAGGGGAGTGAGGTGTGGGAAAACTGAGAGTACATCTCCGGATGCCCTGTCCTAAAGCTCAGCTGCTGCAGGGTTGCAAAGGAAATCATCCCACAAAAGTGAAAGACATTGGGTAGCAAGGATAATCAGAATCAGGCAGAAAGGGTAAAAGAAATCTGGCAGCAAGCTGGGCATGGTGGCGCATGCCTGTAATCCCAGCACTCGGGAGGCTGAGGCAGGAGGATTGTTGTGAGTTCCAGACCAGCCTGAGCTACAAAGTGAGCTTAAGGCCAGCCTGAAATGCATAGTGAGACCCTGTCTCAAAAAGACAAAAAGAAAAAAAAAAAAAGAAATCTGGCAGCAATGGTAAAAAGAAAACAGACAGGATAAAATAAATTAATCAGCAAATGTTAAAATAAATCAGGCTACATGGACAAAAATATCATGCCATAATGATGAAAGAAATCGAGTTTCAGAGGTAAAAAGAAATAAGGTAGTAAGAATAAATGGTAGCAAACAAAAAGGAAATTAATTAGCAGAAATAAAAAATAATCAAGACAAAAGAGTAAAAATTTAATACACATAAGGGAATAAAACCAAATTTGAGCCGTAAAGGTAAAGAGAAAACTTGGGTGTGACACCATATGCTTACAGTGCAAGCATTCTGTGAAGCTGAGGCAGGCGGGTTCTAGTCCCAGCTTGGGCATTTTAGCAACTTGGCAAGACCCTGTCTGAAAAGAAAAATTGAAAGGCTGGGGATTTAGTGTAGGGCAAAAGCTCTGGCTTGCAGTAATGTTGTTATGGGGGGGGGGAGAGAGAGAGAGAGACCTGACTTTCACATGATGGTTTGACACAAGCCAGGCAGCAGGAAGAAAAAGAGATCAAGCAAGAAAGCAGAAAGGTACAGGCGTGTCAGGAAAAACGAAATGAAATAGACCTATTACAAAGGAAAGGAGACTAAATAGAGACTAGGCTTTGTATTCATGTAGTGCGAGCCCTACATGCTTAGAGTTCTAACATGGCGTCATAAATTTTTTATTTGCTAAATCAAATCAAACAGGCTAGGTACCTGAAGTCCCTGCTGTTCAGGAGGCTGAGGAAGGCAGATTGCAAATTTGAGGGCAGTCTCAGCAACTTAGCAAGACCTTGTCTTAAAATAAAAACCAAGTACAAGCTCTACTTGCTATGTGAATAGAAATATCTAGTTTAGCCAGGCGTGGTAACACACACCTGAATCTCTGCACTTTAGGAAGCTGAAACAGAATTGCTGTGAGTTTGAAGGCCAACCTGAAGTACTTGGCAAGGCCCTGTCTCAAAAACAAAACAAGCCCAGTTTGCCAGTCTTGGGGACTCCCCTTTCTCTTCCATGGTTTCCAATGCAAAAACCTAGAACTCAGACACTCCATGGGGTGGGTCAGTATCACTTCTGCCCCCAAGCCAAGAGAGCATTTGGTATATACTGTGGACACTTATGGTCAGAAGTGGTGGCTGTTGACACCTTCCACTAGAGTTCAACCTTGCATGAGTGGCTGTAGATCTTTCCTGTCCTTGGTGCCAGGCTGAGCCAACAGTGCTGTCTCCAAAGCTTGGCTACAAGGACTGGGCCTTCTAAAGACTGGGGTTGGGCCTGGGAGATAGCTCAGTAGAATAAGAGTTTGCCTGGCAAGCACAAAGTCCTGAGTTTAATCTCTGGTACTGAAAAAAAAAAAAAAAAAAAAAAAAAAGACAGTGGCCATAGCTTTGAAATTAGTACCTAGATACCCTTCCTTCTTCTGGGACCACACTTCAAAGGATTATCATTTCATTTTCTTTTCAGTCAGTAGATCCCATCTCAGCCCTGAAAGTCACACAAGTCCTGGTCACCCTGGAGGAGGAGGGACACACCCTTTTAGATAGGTCACCCTACTACAAGCAATCCTGGAGTTCCCTGTACCACTCTCATCAACACAGTTTAGGAATGATACAGATTATAATTATAAAAGAAGTTAAATCTCCAACAGGGTACCCAGTGGCAAAAGAAAATAGGATAGAATTGAGTGGTAAGGATGAAAGGAAATGGGAAAGGTAAGAATAAATAGAAGCCAGGCAACAGAGATAAAAGGGATTTAAGTGACAGAGCTGGAGAGAAATAAGGCAACAGGGAGAAAAAGAAATCAGTGGTGTTCAGATGACAGAACTCCCTAGAAAAACACACTGTACATGATAATAAAAAGGCAATGGGGCTAGTGGGAAATTTATTGGCATGTTAGAAGAAAATCAGACAGCAGGGGTACAGGGGAGACAGGTAGTTAGATTAAAGGATCAAAGAAAATTCTGGCATTATACCAAGGGAAAATCAGGTAGCTGGATAAAGGAAATTAGACAGAGACAAGAGAAAAGTCAGATGAGAACCAGAAGGAAATTGGGTGAGGGTCTGGAGGGAGATCAAAAGGAAAGGCCCAGCGAGCTAAATGGAAAGGAGAGTGGGTACTGGAAACCAGCAGGGTTAGAGCAAAATTGGGCGGTGAATGGAGAGGTGCCTGCCTGCAAGGCTGGAGGAAGTTTGGGTGATGGGACCAGGGTGAAACCAGGTAGACAACTGGGGCAGAAGGGGTGGGGATGTTACCGGAAAGTTGGGCTGCAGGCTGGAGGGATTTAGGTGGTGGCAGTTGGGTATAAATATTAGAACTGGGAGGACCTCCGGTAGTGGGCTGAGGGGAAATTGGGAATCGTGCCCAGAGCAGAATTTGAAAGGGGGAAGGGCTACAGTGAAATTCACTAACTGTAAAGCGATAACGGAACGTGGATGAAAGGATGTCAGACCAAAAGAAGCTGGGGTGCTGCGTGGAGGGACCTTGTTGGACTAGAAATGAGACAGTGGCCAGGAAGGAATCTAACCCTGCAGGGCATCAGGTCGGGAAAGGTGAGTGCTGAACAACCAGAGACCTGACCCCCTTACCTGTCCCTCCAGGATGATCCCAGCGGACAGCCGCTCCTTCCTGCTGACCGACCTGGCTTCTGGCCGTACCTACGATCTGTGCGTGCTCGCCGTGTATGAGGACGGTGCCACGGGGCTCACGGCCACGCGGCCCGTGGGCTGTGCCCGCTTCTCCACTGAGCCTGCGTTGCGACCATGCGGCGCCCCACACGCTCCCTTCCTGGGCGGCACGATGATCATTGCACTGGGCGGGGTCATCGTGGCCTCAGTGCTGGTCTTCATCTTCGTGCTGCTCATGCGCTACAAGGTGCACGGCGGGCAGCCCCCTGGCAAGGCCAAGGCCTCGGCACCTGTCAGCAGCGTTTGCTCCCAGACCAACGGCGCCCTGGGACCCATGCCCGCTGCTCCTGTCCCTGAGCCCACTGCACCTAGGGCCCACACCGTGGTCCAGCTGGACTGCGAGCCCTGGGGACCCAGCCACGAACCCGCGGGACCCTAGCTGGGTGCCCATCTCTATGGCTTCTCTGGCCCCAGGGATAACAGGACCCGGACACCCGGCGGGACCTGGCCTCAGACTCACCAAATCGCTCACGGTTTTTAAAACTCGGATGGGGAGGGTGTCGGGGGCACTGGGGCACAACAAGAAAGTCCTATTTTTCTAAGCTTGGGCCTGGGCCTTTGCCCTTGTCTTTGTCTGTGGGGCTTGGGGGATTCTTGCAGGGATCTGGGGCTGGTGGATACTTCTTCTGGGAGAGACTCCTCAGTTCATTTTGAGGTGCCCAGGGACCGGGGCTGAGCTTGGTCATCCATTCAGTCCACAGAGATTCCTAGAAAGGCCACCTGGGTATGCCCAGTGCCGAGTATCAATGCAGTGACCCAGTCAGTCCTGAGTCCTGCCCTCAGGAAGTCTGAAGTCCAGTGAGACAGACAGGTCTTCAGACAATGATAGTCCAGAGAGACCAGGGATATGATGACCAGGAAAGCCTAGGAGATTGTATAACCCCAAAGAGGTGACTGGCATAGCCTAGGGTGTGGTCAGGGGTCTGAGAAATATCTGAAGGAGATAATTGGGCAAAGAGCAAAAAGAGAGCTGTTGGTGAAGGAACCAGCTGTGCAAGGGCCTAGTATGTACCAGGAGACAGGACTGCTGTGATAAAAAGGTAGGACAGCTGAGTGGGGTCTGGGAACTCTAGGCTGAGGAGCTCAGACAGTAGGGCTGGTGTGTTAGGGAGTCATGGGGGATTCTGGGCAGGGGAGGGATGGGTCAAGTTTGGGCTTTAGGAAGATCCTTCTAAAGGAAGGTGGACCAGAGGAAAAGACCTAAAGCTGAGGGCCCAGCAGGAAGCCAGGGCAGGGATCTGAGTGATGGGGAAGCTCAGGCCAGGATAGGGCTAGGGAGAAGAACAGAGTGGGCAGCACAGAAATTCAGGAAGCTGAGTAGAGGGGCTGTGGAGGGGAAGGTCATGGGAAGGAGGTGTCCAGGAAAGGCCCGGGCTCAGGCCAGGGAAGGGGGGTGAAGGCACTGCCCAAGACAAGCCCAAGGAGGAAGGCGTATCTGGGGAAGACTCTGTGGCTGGTGTGGGACTCAGTGGGTATGGGGGGCACTGTCCACAAGGACAGAGGACTCTTGGCCTGAGTCGAGTTGAGTACAAAAAATAGGACTTTGTAGCCAGAAATGAGAACTGAGACCACTTGAAGCAAGATAGCCTCTGAGAGGAGTCCCAGCTCCCAACCACCATGACTTTTCCATATTTAAGAGAGAGAGACAAAGAAAAAAACATCAGAAAATCTTTATAAGAGTATCAGGCAGAGGGACGGGGGAAGAAAACCAAGCAATTGCAATCCAACTGACTGTTGTGCCTGAACATGTAAAGGTTGCAATAACCCAAGCAGAGCATTGTTTGGGGATTGGTGGGCGCAGATGCCACATTCAGCTCATCCGAGAGTAGGAGGTAAGAAAGTATAGACGGGAAGTGTAGGCCCAGTGATTCTGTGGGCTAGAGCCTGGGTCAGGTTGATCTGGAACTTTCGGCCCTCACTCTGCCTTTGCCCTAGGTCTCCTCGGAGTTTGTAGGACGCACACTTGGTCCAGGAAATGGCAGCCCTCGCCAGGGACCCAAGAAAGGGCTTTTCTAATGTGGAATGGAGTCCAGTCAGAAATGAAACTTGGCCCTGTCACCTGTTTGGAGTGATGCTGGTATGAGTGGCTTGGTGAAGAGTTCAAGACTGGACTGGGTATTCTCAGGACCTGAGAGAAATAGCTGAAGGATATGACCTTGTCCTGATGGGACAACGAATCCTAGATTCTGCCACAGCTCTTGTGGCCTGGGACATATTACTCTGTTAGTCTATAGGGACAGCGAAGGTCTGACCACCCAAGCCCCCAGCAGCAGCATGAATCCTTCCCCTTGCTGGTTCTGCAAGAGATCAGGTGGAGTCATAGGCAAGAGGAGGGCATGAGTCTTTTTGGAAAATGAGACTCAGGGAGTGGGCCTACTGTCAGCAAGAAAATACCGATTCCTGCCTGGAGGGGGAGCCAGAGTGCACTTTCTAAACTCTCGTGTTTTTAAATACCAATCTTTACTGCCTGCCTACTGTGTGCGATGCGCTGGGGCCTGAGTGCTGAACAAATAATAGGTACAGCTCCTGCTGTCACATGTCTCAGCATCTGGTGGGGACAAATGTTAAATAGTCCCAAGTAAGAGTGGTAACAAAGTGGACTATGCCAGAGAGATGTGGAACTGTAAGACCCTATTATCAGGGAGCTGTCCCAAGAAGAGAGGTGGAAGAAGGCTTCCTGGAGGAGGGGAAGCCTCAACTGAGGCCCAGAGGATGCTCAAGTTGCAGTTAACCAGCAAAGGATGGAAAGGGCATTCCACACGCATGGAACAGCATGATGTATGAAAGGAAGTGAGGACAGGGGTAGAGGTAGGGTGAGGGAAGAAAAGTGACATTGTATTGAGACTAGAGAGTGGGAAGGAGCCACACACGGAAGCCTGGAGGCTTCTGGGAGGAGTCTAGTTCATTCTAAGTGGCATGTGGAGCCACTGGGGGGTTTTGGACTCCGAGCAGAGTAGTGCTTCCTGATCTCACAGAAGCTCTAGTGGCAAACCTGTTTGGAGGGAGGGAGGATAAAGGAAAGAGGATATTTCAATGGTCTGGGCAGAGGTGACCTGGACCAGGCTAGGCCCTGAAGTGGATGGACTGAAGGGAGATTCGTGATTATTTTGCCACAGGTTTCTGTCCTACTGAAAGCTATTGGACCCCGGTCTCTCATAACCACACTGTCCATGAGTAGGGCAGCTGACCTCCCTGTAGCATGGAAATGAAGGACCTTTCCAAGGTCTAGGTACTAGGCAGACCGTGGATAGAAGCTGAAAGGCAGAGGCTGGATGTACCCCAGGGCAGAGACTCTGGATTCAATCCCCTGAACAAAGAAAAAAGCAAGTTTGAAAGCAAGGATGGAGGGGAGAAGGACGTGGAGCAGCTGGTCCTTCTAGCATGGGTCCCTATGGTCCTCACTGGATGCCAGACCATCCCACAACCCTGTGCAGAAACAAATGAGCACATGTGTCTAGGATTTAAAGTTAAAATTCGGCTGAGTCCACCAGTTTTCTGGGCTCGGGGAGTGCTACTTCTGCTCATTCCTTGCCCTCCTTTGGAGGGCAGCCTGAATAATCTGGAGCCCAAGCCAAGCTATTGCAACATTTTCTTGAAGTGACTGTAGCCAGTCCTGATACTCAACTTCTCCCTTGTCTGTATGCTGCTGCATCCAACACAAGTGTCTGTATGTGGCTAAGTCTGGCAGCAGCCTGAGCATCTGGAGATACCCATGATCCTTTGCAAGACCTCCACTAAGGCCAAACTAGTGCATCTCTCTCCATAAGTTCCTATGTGGGAGAATGAGATAACAGGGTGCTCTCAAAGTAGATGGTTCTCTCCTGGATTTAATCTGGTGGCCCTTGCCTGTGGTTCCTCACTCTGTGCCTTCACATGCTTCCCAAAAGCAAGGACAGATGTGATGCTTGGCTTCCATGTAGTTGTGCTGGGGACATAGTGGTGACAAAGTAGTCCAGAACCTGCCTTATCATAATTCAAATTCTACTGGAGCACAGAGAAACCCACAGGACCACAGCCAGAGTGATCAGGGCTGGGATAGGAAAGCACAGATAAAAATTATTGAAGTCTGTTTTCACTGAAGCCCAGGAGACTTTCTCAGCAAGGGAGTCTTAACAGAGCCTGGGAGATGGCAAGAGTTGAAAATCTCCAGAAAACAAGGCCTGCTTTATAGCAACCTCCAGAGTCACCAGCACCCTACACCTGCAATTACCCTGTGCCTGGTTTAATGCCCTGATGCCACCTTCTTGAAATTCATTTACTAGGGAATCCCCCTCCTCCATTTTCATTTTGTAGTGGGCCCTGTAAATTATGTACCCACTCCCCCTTAAAAGAAAGCACTCTTTAAAATATAGAGAAGCAGGGCACAGTGGGTGGATACCTGCAATCCCAGCACTCTGGGTGGCTGAGGGAAGAAGATCACAAGTTCAAGCACAGGGTGGGCAACTTTGCCACTTTGTGAGGCCCGTCTTAAAAAGGGCTGAGGATGTAGCTCAGTATGAAGGCCATGGTTCAATCCTCAAAGAGAATACAAAGAGAGTCAGGGTCAGAGGAGGCTTCTAAGGAATAAAGAGGAGTGTCTACCTGAGCTGGCTGGAGTTTCAAGTGGTAGGAGCCTGGGTGCTGGAAGAGCCATAGTGACAGGTGAACTCAAGAGGTGGGTGGAAGCCAGCTGCCAGGCTGGGAAGCTCCAGCCCTGGAGCACTGTGGAGCCGGGAAGAGTGATAAACAGAGGAGGGACAGCACCAAGGTTGTGATTTAGAAAGACCTACCTGGTTTCCTTCAGGAAGGAAAGACAGAAACACATGGCCAAGAAGGAGATGGGGGCTCTGCTGCCTGCAGAGCGAGCGGGGAGTATCCGTGACCCTGGACAAGGGCTGGAGGAGTATTGAATTCTTGGGGACAGAATTCTTGTAATACGCCACGATGTCGGCTGGGGAGACCCCAAAACCACAGGCTGTACCCAGAGCTTCATTTTCCCTTGGAAATTTTCACTGTAGGGGGTGGGCAGGGATCATAGAAGGGCAGATTACAGAATGTCACTGGTAAGTACTTGAAATTTTTCTTTTTACGTGAGAATTCGCATGACTAGACTGATGGAGCAGAATGCAACACTGGCAAGAATTTAGAGTATAAAATGTGAGACTTCAAAGGACTTTATTCTGGATGTATTCTGGCTTCAGGTTCTGTGGAACCTCTGGGGCACATTTCCCTCTCCTTGGTCCTTGGGATACTACAGCAGTTCCCCAGGGATTTCCTCTTTGGCAGCTCCTAAAGTGTTATTCTGGCCCCAGGGCTGAGAACCAACTCCCTTCTCGCCCTCTGTTCACCTCCTTCAGGTACAGCCACCCCTGTTGCCTCGGTTTCCCTTCTCTACTGCCAAACTCCACATTTCTGACCATGTTCAATCTCTTCTCAGTCCGGACCTGGCTGACATTGGCTTCCTGGACCCCCTTCCTGTGGATCCCCTCATTTCATACCCCCATACTGGCCTCAACTTCTGTCTGCTTAGGGAACCCCTGCTCAGGCCGCTGCAGGTCCCTTCCACCTACTCTTCCTCCCTTCTCTGGCCCAGTCCTGGTCTAGCTTGGCCTCAGCCATCCAGGTTCCAACACTAATCTTTTAGGATTCTGGCTTCCATCACTCTCTGATTCAAAATTTTCCTAAAACTGAATCTGCCCCTCCTTTGCTTAGAAACCTCCATGGCTCCCTAGTGCTCCTGGGACAGTTTGAGCTCCTCCTCAGCTTCACATTCCCACGCCATCCTCCTTCCCCCAGCACTATCTCCAGCACATATGTTGTTCTGAAACCTCAGGCTGGAAGGAAATTCTAACCACCCCCTGAAAGACAGGGGACTTTTGTGTCTACCTTCCTGTTCCCTGTACCCTCACTGGAGCCTGCCCTCGCTTCCTCCACTTACAAAGAACAACCAGTGAAGGACCTTAAGCAAGTGACAGGTGAAGCTATGGAAAGAAAGCTTGTTCTGCAACTCAGCACCTTCTGGAGAAATGGACTGAAGTGGAGGCGTCTCCTCTCGGGGAACTCTACCCCCACATCTTCCACACCACCAAATCCAAACAGGTGGTGTCCTCTTCTGCCTCAGGCCCCAGTCACTTCCCATCCCGGGAGTCTAGGCTCCAGACCTTCCTTCTCCAAACCCAGGAGTGTGAGTCCTAGCCCAGGGCTGGGACATAGCTCAATGTCTTGCATACAGGAGGCACTGAATTCTGCCCCAGGACAAGAAAGTCTCCAGGCTCCCCTGCCTCTATTTCCTTCCTTCCTCAAACCCAGCCCAGTCCTTCCCCAGCCTCCAGAAGCTCAAACTCTCCCTCCTGGCGGGCTCAGGACCTGCTGTTCCTTTCTTAGAATGGCTTTCAGCTTCCCTTCCTCAAAACTTCCCCTTTGATCCCCTGTTTTGTCACAGAAACATAAACTTTTCACCCCTCTGAGCACAACCACCACTCCACACTCAAGGGCCCTCCTTGGAAGCAATCTTTCTTGTCTCTCTTCGAGATGTGTGAAAGTCTCCCGCAGTGCTTCAGCCTGACTGGGTGGATGAGACCCCCTGGCCTTGCTTGTGTCTGGGCTTGGAGGCCTGACCTTTCCCCACGATGTCACCTTGTGCCTCTTCCTGCCCCTGAAGCTGGAGAGAAAGAAGTTGTAGTAGCAGCCCAGCTTTTTCCACCCCCTACTTAGCCATGGCTGTTCTTGCACCTGCCCTGCTGGTCCTTGGTGCCCTGGGTTTCCTAGGGACTGAGAATCCATGGGGACTCAGAAAGCTGGACAGCTGGTCTGACCTTACAGCAGAGGACTGGTGGTGCTAGCTGGAATTGGAGCTACTCCTTGCACAGTTCTGTGACAGGGAATTGGCCACCATGGAGCTTCTTGGCACAAGTCCTGGGCAGGCCAGGACAAGGGGCTATTTGTGTAGACTTTGTCAGACAATTGGCCAAACTGGTTCTGGGAAAGGGGTTGGAGAGATGTCCCCAAAGCAGAAATTTTAAGCCAATATCTATTTGTTGGTGATAGACTCCAAGATCTTAGTACAGAATTAATCTCCAGCTTTCTATCTGATTTTTTTTTTGAGACAAATTCTTGCTAAGTTACTAAATGGCCCAGGCTGGACTCAATTTTGCTGCACCCCTGCCTCAGCCTCCTAGATGCTGGGATTGTAGGTGTAGATCACTACACTGGATTTGGGCTAATATTTAAATCCCAGACATTGCGCACACCTTTTACAGCCATTGGGCTCCTCTATCAACCCCCATAGCTCTGTGAAGTGCATACCTAAACCCCTTTTCCACATATGGTTACTTAATGCCACAGAAGTACCTTGCCTAGATCACATGAATACAACTCTAGCAGAAGCTGGATTAAACCAGATTTAATTGGCCTCAGAATCCACCGGGTTATTCTGGCTCCCTCCTCGCTACTCCCGGTTCACTCAGACTCAACAGCTGCGTTCGTGGGTTTCTAGGGCCGTCACTTCATCACAGTTTTCTTGGAAAACGGGGGCGCTGAGAAGCCCAACTTCCGGTTGTGTGTGTTGCCACCGCCCTAAAGGTCCCTGCTGGCGCGGGCGTCTGAGTGCTGGCAGGTGACGAGTCCACGTGGGCGCGCCTCCACAGACCCCGAGCCGGCGTCGCTGCGCCACCTGCTGGACATCCATCCCTCGGTGGTGAGGCAGTGGCTGCAGGCCGGGCGACCCACACAAGGAGTTTGCTGGGGTGGCCGGCGCTCAGTCCAGGTGCCTGGGCCTTGCTACGCTGGTACAGATCCTAGTGGACATTGTCAAGTACCCTGCCTGCTGTCCCTTCCTTTTGCACTTTTTCCCCCTGCGAGTAGAAAGTAAACCCCAAAGTACATTCTTGTCATTATTTATTTAGACAGGGTCTTGCTGTGTAATGCAGGCTGGCCTTGAACTTACTGTGTTGCCCAGGTTGGCCTCGAACTTACAGCAGTCCTGCCTCAGTCTCCCTATTGCTGGGATTGTAGGCATACACTAGCAAGCCCAGCTCATTTTTTGAGACAGGGTCTTCCTTGTTAAAATCCCCAGGAGGGTCTTGAATTTATGCTCCTCCCACTTCAGCCTCGCTGAGTGCTGGAATTATAGGCATAGATCATCATGCCCGGCTTCTGTTGCACGCTGATCCCTTCCAGGTGCTGCCCATGCAGAACTCAGGTGACCTATTCAGCTTCTGCCTCGTGGCCACCCATTCCATCCTGCTTGTGGCTGGCCACAGTTGTCTACAAAGGTGACAGAGGCTGTGACTATGTATCAGAATAACTGCTGCCCCGGGATCTCTGGGGCTGCATCTGTCAGGGGCCCGCATTAGAGCGGGGGTTCTGGCCCGGACCCCGCATTAGCCGCGAGGTGGGTGGGCAGCCTCCGCTGCCGGGCGGCTCTGGGCGTGGCTCCGCTTGGCGAGGAACCCAGTGTGAGCGCTTCTGTTTCCTTCCTTAGCAGCGTGCAGGTGCTTTTCCTGGACACAGCCAGAGCTCGCGGGGGTGCCAGTTATGATCCCACCTTCACTCTTGGTCCCTGCCGGGTGCATTCAGCTTCAGCCTCACGCTCGTGCTGCGGGACTTTTCAAGCCTGGCGGTGCAGAGGGCACCCGCGCCTGCCCTGATTCTTGTGGGCCTGCGGCCGCTGCCTAACCCACCCTGGCACTTCATTCCCTCGGCCCTAAGCTGCACTGCGGGCAGCCATTTGGCCAAAGCCTGGTCCCAGCTCGAGCATTCGCCCACAGGCGTGGGCTCAGCACTGTGCACCACCTGGTGACGCGCGGGTGGCCCACGGGTGTGCTCAGCTTCCCGCAAAGGCACCGGCTTTGGGACTTTGGCCATGGCACAGTCCATGGCAGTGGAGTAGCTGTGAGCCAAGCACCTGAGAAGGGGAGCAGCCGTCGGGATTCACGGGGGTCCAAGCTGGGGAAAATCATAGCACTGTCTTTGTTTGCTCATACAGCAGACAGGGAAGACAGTTTTTAAATGCAAGTCACATTCCTTCTCCACTCAAAACCCTCCTATGCAATTATTCCACCTCTCAGCGAAAGCAAAGTCCTTACAGTGGTGTGTAAGGCCCCACAGACACTGTTCCCCTTCCTTCTCTTGCCACTGGGTTCCTCCCTCTCTCAATGTGTACCAGCCAGTTGGCCTCCCTAGGGTTTTCTCGCTGCCGGGCCATTGAAGTAGCTCTTACTATGATGTCTCTGTGGATCATTCTCTCACCACCTTCACATCTTTATTCATTTTTTTCACATCCTTATTCAAATGTCAACCCCCCTGTACTAGGGATTGAAACATTAAGATACACGATTAATTATATAATATTTGAACATCCTGCCTAAGTGAATTTTCATGCATATATATACTTAATATATATGTTCACTTAAATGAACATATGGGATATGTCCATTGTCCCAGATAGATTCATGAAATCAGATTTTTAAATTTTTTTTAAATTTACCACATCTACCACAGTCTGCATTTATGGAAGGAATAATAATGATTATAAATTGATAAATATGCACAACATTATATGCCAGGTACTTGACTCAGAGAGGACAATGCTGCCCAATGTCACTTTTTTTCCTTTATTACAGTGAAGAATATAAATAATGGAGCAGAGGAAGGGATAAAATAGTAATGGATAGTACTGGGCACTTAATCCTGCATGTTGTTTTTAATAATCCCACAAGTCTTTGAGATGCGCTCTATAATAATATTGTAACGATTTCTTTTTCTTGGGGAGTGAGGAAGAGACAAGACCTCACATGTCTAGTCAAATTCACATAGAAATTGGCAGAGTCAAGATTTGAACCCAGGTTTCTTTGTTTCCACAGTGCAAGCTTTGAACCATTTTTTTGATGGTGGTGGTGGTGTGTGGGTGTGTGGACATTTGTACTGCCTCACAAAGACTTATAAATAGTCCGGACTTTATGGGTTAGGTGATAAGTGCTTTTATATATAATGTACATTATGTAATATATTCCTCACAGTCACCCTGGAGGCAAATCTTTTTATTATCCCGATTTTGTAGAGAAGGCATTTGAAGATTGAAGGCACCAAATTTTCGCCCAAGGCCACACACGGAGCAGGTGGAAGCTTGTATCCAAAGTTTGCTGGAACTCCTGGGAAGGAAGTTGCGCAGACTCAGTGTGGTTGGTTGCTGGCCGTGGTCCTGAATTCATTGCGCTCCAGGACTCAGGATTTTCCTGTATCCTTGGAATGCATGATCTCGTACTCAGCTTTTTTCTTTTCCTGAAACACAGCAGGAAATGAAGGAAAGAAAAGTGAAAGAATGCTCATAGGGAGGCTGACGTTCCTCAGACATGAAGGCCTATATTTCAATTCATTTATTTACAATGGCTTAGATCTGGACTCTATCCAGGAGGATTCAAATTCAACTCTAAATCATGTGACTTTGCACAAGTTATTTCATATCTCTCTCTCTGTCTCTCTCTCTCAATATATTTGGTTGTTATAGGGGCTCACTACACAGTTCGGACTCATAGGGATCCTCATGTTTCCAACCTCCCTGGCCCTGGGATTACAGATGTAGACCACTGCACTGGACTCTATGGCCAGCTCGGCCCTCACACAGGGCTGAGGCTGGCACAGCATGCGATGCCAGAAATCGAACCGCTGTTCCTATTTTTGCCTAAGCTGCCTCAGCAGGTGCTTTAGTCTGCTGAGCTATCTCACTAGCCCAAGTTTTTTCATCTCTGACTTGCTACTTCACCCTCTGAAAAGCTGGGATTCATAATACCAACAATAGCGGTCAGGGAGATAGCTCAGCAGATAAGCACCTACCTGGCAAGCTCAGGGTTCTGAGTTCAATTCCCGGTACAATGATAAGAAGAATAACAATATAATGAAGTTGTGCCATTTTAAAATGAGTTAATAGAACAGCTTGCACACATAGTTGCTATTGTTTTTTACAACAATATTTTTCAGCACTTAGTTTGAGCCAGGCTCATCCTAGGCCCTGGAGGTGCAATAATGAGAAAAACAGATAACATCCTGCCCTCAGGGAACTGACCCTCTAGCTCAGACTCTAATCCATTCCAAACTCTATGTTTCATCCTGATAGAAACTCCATAGGCTAGATAAGCTCTATAAGACAAATGAAATTATCTATTATCTGTTATCTATCTGTGAGTCACTTTATAGATGGCCAACTTCATGAACTAATAACTATTAAAAAATAATGGCTCTGCTTGGGAGGAAGAAATAAATGTCTCCAATTACCCACAGAGTATATACATACACATACACATGCACACATGCACACTACTCTTAGTGCTGTTTAATATTGCATGTTAAAGTCCTCACTGGACATAATTAACCAATTAACCATGAGATGTATTTGGACTAATTCGTGTGTGTGTGTGTGTGTGTGTGTGTGTGTGTGTGTGTGCGTGTGTGTTGGCACACAAGCTAAGCCCATGTTCCATTACTGACCCACCCCCAGACCCAGGGTTTTAGAAATTAACTCAGTGTGGCATGGCCATCTTTAGGTGGAACCTGTGTTCTGTGGTTCACTGAAGTTCTAGTCTGCACCTAGGCTGTCCTGGTCATTTCTGTTGTGTCTCTCAGTCCCACCTTTCTCTTCTTCTTTCAGCTGATACATGCAGGATCACTTCATTTTCTATTAAAAACCTCTGTTAACTTATGAATGTCATTTCCCAAAACAGGGCACCTAGAGGCCTAGGTATGGAGGCAAGGCAGGGATGAGGCTAAGTGTCAGGATCTGATTCTACTGCATTGTTTCCTTATCTCACCACCAGATAGTCTAAGGAGGAATTGAACCCTTTTGTGGAATCTTATCCTCTCTTACAGTCATTTCTCATGATGCTACTTTAATTCCCAATCTCCTGTAAAGCCCATGCCTGATCTGATGGGATCACATGGCACTTTGTGAAGTACATGCTTAAATACGTGCCCAGCACCCAGGCCATATATAGTTTCAAGATGACATTTCTGCAGGACTCCAAAATAGAATCTATCTCCAGCTTCAAGGTCATGCCAGTGGCTGAACTGAGATTAAAAAGCATACCTGAAGCTAGATGTGGGGATGTAGTTTTAATCTCAGTTACGTGGGAAGTGGAGGCAGGAAGCACTGCAAGTTTGGGGCCAACCTGGGTAATTTAACAAGTCCTGATTGAGAGAGAAAGAAAGAAAGAAAGAAAGAAAGAAAGAAAGAAAGAAAGAAAGAAAGAAAGAAAGAAAGAAAGAAAGAAAGGAAGGAAGGAAGAAAGAAAGAAAGAAAGAAAGAAAGTGGGTGGAGTGGGTGTAGCTCAGCACTCCCACTCCCTGGGCTCAATGCCTAGCACCTGAAACTGAACAAAGGCCTTCATCTGTGGTCCTGGCTGAACGTACACCTGAACATATGGTCATGACTCATCTAGGGCCTGTGCAAGTGACTGTAGACACAGCTGTGACTGTACCAGTGTCTGCATGTATGACAGAACCAGTTCCTGCAGCTCTGGCTGAGGCTCCACCGGCACCTGCTCCTATGCCTTTGTCGAAGCCCATTTTCATTGCTCCTAACCAGGCCCAAACCAAGCCAGTATCTGAATCTGACATACAGGTGGTAGTGGTGACTGCACCAGGTCCTGAAGCTATGGCTGTGACAAAGTCAAAACTCAAAACTGTCTCTGAGTCCAATCCAGAAGCCATAGCCAAATCAGATGCAGTCACCATCTGCATTTTTTAAGTACTGTGGATCAAACCCAGGGACTTCACACTAAGCTACATCTCCAGCCTTTTTTATATTTTGGGACTAGGTCACTAGTTGCTCAGGTGGTATTCAATTTGTAGTTCTTCTGCCTCAGCCTTCCAGGGTGCTGAGGTTTATAGGCATATGACACTACCCCTGGCCTGTCTAAGCTTTTGATGCCACCAGCTCACTGTGCTGTGGCTTGGGGATGCACCCACATACTGAGTCATTTTCTCAGGCCCCATCTGGGGACTTCTCTGTCTTTCCACTATATGTTGCCTGTTCTGGAGGAAGGTGCCTATGTTCTTTGTCACAATGAGTATCTTTTATATCACTACCGCTGCTCTTAAGCATGAATTTGGATTTATGTGAGGAAGAATTGTAATGTAGCTAATGGGGATGATGCTTGCTTATAATCCTGGCACTCTAGGAAGCTGAAGCAAGAGGACAGCAAGGTCAATCCCAGTCTGGAAAACTTGGCAAGATCCTATCTCAAAACAAAAACTTAAAAAGAGTTTGGGATATAGCTCAGGCCCTGGGTTCAATTCCCAGTACTGAAAAGAAAAGTTTTATGAAAATTTTTTTTTGTCTTTTTGAGACAGGGTCTCACTATGCAGTTCAGGCTGGCCTTAAGCTCACTTTGTAGCTCAGGCTGGTCTCGAACTCACAACAATCCTCCTGCCTCAGCCTCCCGAGTGCTGGGATTACAGGCATGCGCCACCATGCCCGGCTAGTTTTATGAAAATTAATCCTTCTCTATTCATCACTTTTGTCATCTCTAAAATGGAGGCAATTATGCAGCCTGAAAAGTAATTTTTCTAAAATGTTTGAGGCCAGGTGCATTTCAAATTTTTGAATTTAGAACGATCAGACCCTATGAATACCGCATATTATGTAACACTCCCAGCGAATGTTTACATAATAACAAACATTAATATCTCTGTTGTGATGTCTGAATAGTCACATTTAGTGGAATAAATTAAGACTATAAGTAGCCTCATGAGTTCAGGTCAGCTTGTGCTGTTGCCAGTTGAATTTTAACATCAAATACATAATACACCTTTCAGTGTTCAGAACATCTTTTTTTTTTTTTTTCAGAACATCTTTTACATTTGGGGATTTGTAGATAAGGGATTGACATTTGGGGCTGCAGATAAGAAATGCTGTATCTTTAGCACCTGCCTCATTGAGTTCCTATGAGGTGAGAATGAGTTACCATATCAAAAGCGCTTGGAACAGAGCCCAGGTTGTGGTGTCACACAAGAGCGTTTCCTATGCTTATTGTCTCCATAACACTGTCATCTGGAACCTCTGAACCCCCTGAGCTTTGAACACATTTCAGGACCACATGCATCAACTGTAATGTCCCTCAGGGAAGGTTTAGGGGTACTATTCTGATTGGAGGGCTGTGGGGGCCAGAGCATGTTTAATCAAGGTTGCTAGAAAAGGGACTCAATGAATGCTATGGGTGTAGGAAGGCATCCTTCAGCACCACTATAGAAACAAAACAGAAGGAAAGAAAGAAAGAAAGAAAGAAAGAAAGAAAGAAAGAAAGAAAGAAAGAAAGAAAGAAAGAAAGAAAGAAAGAGTCAGAGAGCCAGACATGGTGGTATGTATCTGTAATCCCAGCACTCAGGAGCTTGAGGCAGAATTACTATAAATTCAAGGTCAGCCTGGGTTATATAGAAAGTTCAATGATAGCACAAATTCATAGCAAGACCCTGTCTTGAAACAACTTCATGAATGAAAGAGAGGGAGGGAAGGGAGAGGGAGAAGGAGAGAGAGGGAGAGAGAGAGAGAGAGAGAGAGAGAGAGAGAGAGAGAGAGACACTATGGAGCAATATGATCTGTGTTCAAATCCAGCTTAGCCACTCATTACCATGTGACTGTGAGTAAATTATTTAATCCTCTCTGGGCCTCAGCTGTATTATCTATAAAATCAGAAAGATGAGAAGACCTAAGTCAAAGGGCTGTAGTGAGGATTAAATAAGCTAATACATGGAAAGCTCAGAGATGGTGAATGCTAGGACCTGATATGTGAGTTCAGTGCTCCATAATCCCTGTCCCCAACCCTGCCACATCTCTTGAGATGTGACGCTGTCATTGAGAAATGAGGGGTTCTCCAAGAGCTATTTTTATTTATTTATTTATTTATTTATTTATTTATTTATTTATTTATTTATTTTTGTCTTTTTGAGGCAGGGTCTCACTATGCAGTTCAGGCTGGCCTTAAGCTCACTTTGGCGGAACCCGGGATTGAACTCAGGCCCTTGTGCTTGCCAGGAAAGCACTTATTCCACTGAGCCATTTCCCTGGCCCCTTAAGCTCACTTTGTAGCTTAGGCTGGTCTCAAACTCATAACAATCCTCCTGCCTCAGCCTCCCGAGTGCTGGGATTACAGGTATGCGCCACCACGCCCGGCCTCCAAGAGCTATTTAGATTCCTAGGCATCCAGCAACTGTCACTGCAGGCATTTAGCACCTGCAGATTCTCAGGGATCCAGGTTTATTCTCTCACCCATTTGGACCCTTATTTCCCAGGTCTCTGACATTCCTCTAATCCTTCCTTAATTAAGAAATACTTTAACTGGGAATGGTGGTACATGTCTATAATCCCAGCACTCTTGGAGACTGAGGCAGAAATATCACCAAATTCTAGCCCAGCCTAACCAGTTTAGTAAGACCCTGTCTTGAAGAGAGAAAGAAAAAAAAAAAAAAAAGACAGGGATGTGGCTCAGTGCAAAGGTCCTAGGTTCAATCCCCAGTAAAACAAAACAAAAACAAAAATAGAACTACTGTGTGATTTTTTCTTTTAAGACAGGGTCTCACTGTGTAGTTCAAATTGGCCTTGAACTCCCTTTGTAGCCCAGGTGGGCCTTGAACTTGCAGTAATCCCCCTGCCTCAGCCTCCCAACTGCTGGGATTATAGGTGTGTGTCACCATGTATGATTTTTCAAAATTGCTATATAATTAAATACCAGATGTTGCTCAAGTCACTGAGAACACATCAGTGAAAGATAGAGAAAAAATCTTTATTTGCGGATTAAGATGAGATACGTATGTATAATAATAATACTTCATCATAAATGTATTTATTATTTACCTCAAGCATATACTAATAAAAAATTTAAAAACCCTTGTTCTGATGGTGCATATGTTCTCACAGAAGGAAATAAACAATAAATATAAGCAAATTGGTTATATGTTATGTTAGATGGTACTGTATGCTATGGAGAGAAAAATAGAGTGGAGAAAAGAGGATCAGGATTTCTGAGGGGACAGTCTTTAATGGGAGGGCCTCTCTGAGAAGATGAAACTCAAGCTGTGTCTTGAAGGAAGCAAGGGAGAGAGTTTTGCATATATCTGAGAATAGACCATTCCAAGAAGAAAGAACAGCAGGCACCTAGGGTGGGAACCTGCCAGGGCACTAGAGAGAAAGCAACAAGAAGCTCAGGGCTGCCAAAGTAGGATTGTGATGCAGACCCAAGGGAGAGACCATATAGTCCCGTCCTAAGGGCTGTTCCTCTGCCTTCCATCCTGTGTGAGGCAGGAGAGAAGGATTTTGAGAGGAGGAAGGATGAGATATCACTTGGGTGTTAATGAGATTCCCTGTAGCTTCCCCTGACAGGGCTTGTGAAGGAGACAGTGACACCCAGGGAGGAGACTGCTGGAGAGGATGGAGTCCAGGTAGGAGGCAGTGGGGGCTGCACCAAGGGCCAGCAGGGAAATAGGTAGAGTGGCCTGGGAATATCCAGGGGATGGAGGCGGGGCAAAAAAGAAGGAAGCCATAGTATGGCAGAAGGGCGATACCCCTCGATTAGTGGGTTTTCTATTCCTGGGACAAACACAGCTTACATACACAGCTTAAAAGAGGACAGGGTTGTTTTGGATCATCATTTCAAGGATCACAGCCCAGGGTAGGATGACTCTGAGGCAGGAAGGAACAGCAAGGCAAAAGGACACGGAGAGGAAAGCTGCTTACCTCAGGACAGTGGGGAAGCAGAGTTAGCAGAAAAGAACCGGAGCAGAGCTGCCCTTCTCAGGGCATACACCCAGGGACCTGTTTCCTCAACGGGCTCCATCTCCCAATAGCTTTTTCATCTGGGCACTTATCAGTGGGTTGACCCATGAATGAGGCTTGCACCTTCAGAACCCAAGTGCCTTCCACAATCCTCACTTGAATGCTTATGGTTAGTTCTAAAGGGACCCCCACAAAAAATGAAATATCCCCCAAAAGTCTGATGTTTGGAGGAGGGGGCATGACCCAGAGGAATATATTTTTGGTTCTAGCTCCTCTTCTTTATCCTCACTTCTTTCCCTCTCTCTCTCTCCCTCTCTCCCCTCCCCTCCCC